>JAFIDM010081262.1:0-16680 GCA_023159025.1 Thereuonema tuberculata | reverse complement strand
GCCCGATCCCCAGATTTGTCTCCAATCGAGCATATCTGGGATCATTTTGGACGACGAGTTGGGCATCCCACGAGTTTGAACGAACTAGAGGCAAGGTTCAGCAAATATGGAACGAATTGTTTCAAGACATCATACAGAACTTGTATGACTCAATGCCCGATCGTATCGCATCGTGCATTCGCGCTAGAGGGGGTCCAACGGGGTATTAACTCCTCCGTTCTTTTGCCTTTTTCTCTGAAATAAATTATCCTTTTTCTTTGATTTTCTTATCATTTACTTACATCAAAGTAGTCATTACGTATGTAAAGTTTCGTTTCATTTTGACGACTCCTTCTTGGTGCGCTAATTTTTTTGTCCATGAGTGTATTTATCAAAAATCGTTCACTTAACGAGATTTCTTCGATTGCTGAGCTTTTCACTATTAACAAATAAATATCAGATAAACTAATCGTGAACTTTCAATAGTTCAAAAATAATAATAAAGATTAGAGTTCTATTTACTAGAAGGAAAGTTATTTTCCGATAAATAATATTTCGGTAATTATTACCAATTTTCGACTTTGTCTTAATCCAATTTCGTCCATTCTTCAATCAGGAAATATTAACTTCTTTATCTGCAATTTCGTTTTCTTGGCCTTCCGTGTTATGGGTTTTCTCTTTAGCATACGCCTTCACTTCAATTGCACGTCTTTGATAATGAAGTTCTCGTCTTCCAGTTGAATCCGTTTTGGTTCTCTTCCGATATCAGTATTCAGGTTTTAACTTCGACCTTCAATGCTGACTTCAAATTATATCGGGACGAAAAATAATTTTCACTCACAAAACTTGCTTCAATTTTGGTGTCTTCTTTCGTAGCTATTCTCTTCGAATGCTTCTATTTACTTCCTTTGCCATTGAAGTCTTCAGAAATAATTGTGTCTCATTTATCTCAGCTTATGGAACCCTTCTGGTTTTCCACTTCATCGGACTATCATAACTGCGTGTCACTCAGCATGACCACACTTTCCCAGTCCAACCATTAACCGCACAACATTCCGTCACTTCGATTCATTTCAAAATCGACATTTCTCCACGTGACATTCCGTCACTTCGCTTCGTTTCTAAAACGACCTGTCCACATTAGAATTGACTTGTCCGATTTCAAACTTCTGCCCCTTTAGAACTCCGAGTCTCACTTTATATGACGTCACATTCACTTACGTGACGAATACTAATTTAAATATTTAAATTATCCAAATAGATCACAACCATTTCAACTAGAGAGAAAAAAAAAATTTCTTTCAAGCATATTACATGCTTTCAAATTCACTTAAACAAAAACTAATTAAATTATTTTTTTAATAAAATTAATAATTTAATATAGTAGCAGATTCAATATGAAACAATAATAAGGAATGATTTCACTAAGTGTTCTTTTAAATAAATGGTAAGTTCCTTCAAACTGGGAAACAGCTGGGTTCAAATACTTCTTCGTTTCCGTTTCTCAACTTCAATTTCCCTTAAATTATCTATTCGATATTTTCCGCAAATAATAATTAAATACTTTAATTTCGGGTGAATGGTTTTTTTCACCTTACGTTAAATGCTACTTCGCATTAATAGTTAATAAATTAAATATAATAATTCACTTGAAGAACGTTCACTGATTTCCAACAATTATTTTCGTTGCACTAATTATATATTCACTCTGCTTAAATTTCCAATTCGCACTTCCAATATCTTGGCACACACTATTTTAATTATTCTAATTAGGTAATAATACGCAGCACTAATTATTTATCTTTAATAACTAATTGTTACTTGAATATATATATATAACTTATATCACGTTTTAGAGATTCCTTAAACACTTGCACTTCACTTCTACGGCGAATCCCACAAAATGAAAATCAATTAAAAATCTACTTACAGTTTGCTGTCAATTGGCTTATCACCTCGGTGAAAAACTGCGACGATACAATGGCTTTTCATCCTAGGTGAAGTCATAGTAGATCACTCTTGTGGTGTCTTCTCATTTTCCAATGGCGACACACTCGTGATTGATTTTCCATGCCGTTCAAACTTCGCGGTTGCTCTGTTCCTTCCAGCATGCAATTCGCAATTCGGGTGACGTAATTACTACTTATCGTCTGCTCGAACTCAACGGTGAATTTAACCTTCTTGTTTCTCATTAAACGAATAAATACTTCTTAAGATATTTCACCACTTTGACTTAGTGAATATCTTCTTTATTATCATTTCTGGAATAACACTTAATATTCTTTGCTCCGTTTAAATTTACTCAAAGTTCTATTTAATTTGGTTTCACCTTTCATCTGGGTTACGTGGAGACTTCTCAGCTTCTACTGAATTCTTCTTTGAATCCAATACTAATATTTCCAGGAACGTAATTCTTCTTTTCAATAACTACTAGAATCACTCTTCCTTTTTTAGAGACGCATAATTCTTCTGAGTAATTATATCTTACTTTTTATTCGGGTACTCTGTCCCTCTATTCTTCACGTTCGTCTTATCTGTCTAGAACGCTGTTCTTTCGTCCTCTAAGGCTTTTGGTTATTTCACGTAGAGGCTCTTTCGTAATCCAATACATCTGTCTACCATTACTGGGATACTTCGCCACACTGTGTCAGTGCGTGTGTCACCCTGTGGCATCTTGAGCGCATCTCCTGCCTCCTGACATCTAACCTCGTCTCCAGACTTGTTATTATCACTCAGTCTCGAGTGCAGACTTCTACTACTAATGTTGTCTATAGCTGACGTCTATTACTTACTACCACTCCCGACTACAGAGTCAGCTGCTTATATTGTCTCCTGATGCAATAAGCTTCTCACATGCAAATTTTTCTTTGCATAATTTTAAATAATAATAATAATAACTTTAAAATAAAAGCTTCAAGCATTTAAATAAGAATAATACTTAAATTAATTTTAGTTAAAATTTATTTAGCTAAAATTTCGTAGATTTCTTCTACATATGTTCGTGATACTTCCATAATATTAGTATGTTTACATATATCAAAAATATAATTATATGTAGGATTTGTTAATAGGATAATGTTAAGAAATATTCATTGTGTTTTTAGTCATTGGTATGTTAAGGATTGTTATTCAAAATTTGTTTTCGCTGTATTTCGAAAAAGCTTATTTTGTTTCTATTTATTTGTTTTATTATCATCTGATGAAGGTGTCTATAATTAAGCCCTGCAACATGTCATGAATGTTTTTGAATATATATTATTAAATGTCTGTATTGTCTTTTTTTTTAATATGTTCGTGAAGTTCACAATTTCCATATTTTTGAAACATTTCCTGTCATGTACATTATCAGTGCTACAATAACAATAACACCATTGTAACTAACAAGAACAATAATAAGTATGATCTCTTCAAAATGAAATACGTTTGGATGAACAACATTAGGCAGAAATTGAGGACTATCAGAGAAACAGAAGGCAGCATTTTTCAATTGTTTCACAATTCTGCAACGGAAGCTAAAGATCAGTAAAGACAAGCAAAATTCCTTTGCTTATGTAGAAACCTCGGGTCATGATTGACAATGGAAAATGAGATATCTATCAAGTAATGTCACTTTATTAATTAAAACAAAGACTATTTTTCAGAAAGAAATAAAAGGTACCGAAATTGGAGGATACTTAACAGATGCTTTAAATTGCGAAAGACTTAGAGAATATTCAATGTATATGGAAACAGAGAAAGTTTAATTTAACTGCTTTTATATTTCTCATGATTTTATCTAGAACATCAATATTTGTTTTAAACTTTAAGTGTAACATTTTCCATTCATTAAAGGAAAATCACTGCATTATGATTATTTACTTTTAATAGACTACACCAAAATTATTTGAGCCCTTTCTCTATAAAAGTTATTAATTAAATAATTCCGAAAAGTTTAAAATTTGACGTGTGTCAATAATAAATTAAAATAAAAACAATAAAAGCACACTAGGACATTTAAAAATACAAAGAATAAAAGCGGTCAAGTTTCGGGTACTTTATCAGAAACCCTTCCTCAAAGCAAGGGAAGAGAACCAGAAAGAATATCGTCTTAAAAAGAATATTGAACCAATCAAAAAACATTGAATCGGTCAAGGCAAATAAAAGCACAAAGTGAACGATGGCTAATCAGCCAATCACAAAAAAGCAAGAACAAAAGGGGGTGGACGAGTTCATTAACGTAAAGAGAAGAGTGAAGAGTATGCCAGATGTAAACCTTAAACCTCAGAATACTCAACAGATATTTATTTTTATAAAGCCTGTTAAGCATAATCATTAATGATTCTTTGAGTTTTCTCATATAACTATCACTTTCTCCTCCCCAAATAATAGAGTTTTTAAAATCTAAGACTTGCATTAGATAAATATGGGTAGCCAATTTATAATTTAAGTAGCCGGATCTTCTGACTTTGGCATGCTCTTAAAGCTGCGAAACCAGAGAGCGTCAGGTTCTCCAAAATACATGCATTTATTAGCCAGACACTCAATGCAGTAAATGTAATCGTTTCTGTCTAATATTCTTTCTGGCCCTCTCCATTTAACAAAGGGCTTCTCATAAAGAGCCCGAAACGCATTTATTCTTTTTATTTTTAAATTTTCTAGAGTACTTTTATTGTTTTGATTTTAATCAATATTATCTATTTTGTTTAGAATTCCTGTTTTGTCTGAAAGTGCTCTACCATTGTGTGACAGTAAAGAATTGTTTAATGAAGCGGTGGAGGTAAGTGAGAAGATTGTTTCCAATGCAACAAGGGAGTTTTGCGGATGTCCAAGAAAATGTACAGAGAGGATTTATACTTCATATCTAAATGGGCAGCCAAATCCTAACAAGGAGGTTGAAGTCCTGCTTGAACTTTCAACAAATAAAATACTGGAAGTTAGAGAATATGTTGAACGAACGATTTTTGGATTATTACTAAGTGTTTTTGGAAGTGGAAGTTTATTTTTAGGTTTAACTGCTTTAGATTGTTTTGAAATTCTCGAAGGCGTTGGTTATCAAGTGTTCAAGAAAAGGAAACAACATTTATTAACTGAAGTTAAACCTTGATTGAAGAAAAAAGTCAAGAGTTAGAAATGACCGAGACCGAAAATACCAAGTTGGAATAGATAAATTACAATTGCAAATGAACATTTTTAATTATGGCTGCAATTTAAAACGATCGCTTACAGATAGAAATGAACATGTTTTCATTTTGCTTAATACTAATTCAAAAAATATGCACTCAAAAGTACATGCTCTGAATCCAACTTTATTTTCTTGAATTATTCTTTAAAGATATAGGTAATGATCGACTTCTGGTAAAAAATACTTTAACTGTTCTAACTTTAACCTCTACTTTTTAAACGTTCTGACTCTGAAAAATAAAAAATAGAGTTTATGTGGATTATAATACTTTACTACAAATTTAAGAAAGGCTACAGCGTTTCTGGGGAGTAAGAATATTAGTCCTAGGTGAGAACATTTGTTTTATCATGTGTTTTGGATGCTTAACATTTACGTACATGTGATTGAGATGATGATAGAGCTGGCGAAAACGATACTCGTTGTGGTTTCTGGACTCGGATCTACCAAAAACCATATAACACTAGAATAAGGAATGATATATATTAGGCAATACAGTGGAATTTTATAAGGTACGATAAATATAAAACACCAGGCATACAAACAAAAAAAGTACATAGAAACATTATTTTTTTTCTAGAGCTCCTATTGGAAAAAAACGTATGCAACAGTATAAATATAATAAATAATAATTAGGATCATTTATAAAGGTTCCGCAACAACTACACAGGTGCAATAATTTACAAATTCAAATCACAAATAGGTGAAATGTCGCCTCAACGTTTGTTAGCGAGTTAAAAAAGTTTGGCATAGTTGTTTACTTACGAAATCTGTCGTTCGACAGTCAACACAATATAGCTGTTAATTTTCCCTAAATTGAATACAATCGAAGCATGTGAAACAGAAGATTGATACGGCTCCATTTTTCCCCCGTAGATCTTAGATTGATAGAAATTGTATGTATTTAGGATTATCAAATGTGTGCCCTGTGCACGGAACACAAAGCAGAATCGGTGACGTCCGTGGGGAAGTTTGCAGCGACGTTCACACAAAAATTCACGTCAAGGGTGAGGGAACTGTTTTCTCTTATCCGTACTCTACGCCGGCCTGAAAAAAATCAACTAAATAAAAAAGAAACAGACTTATTTTTTGATGTCGCATCGTCAATGTGGTTAGTAACGTCAATATATGTTACTCATTCAAACAACACTTGAGACGCGACCAACTTATGTAGTAACACAAGATTTCGACTACGGGATGGAATGAAGTACATCCCGGCGGTCATATCCTCATTCAAGATAGAGAAACAATTGTCAACCGCGGCATCGCTCGAAAGCAAGTGTGTAGAGTAAGCAAGACCCTATCTATGAATGGCGTTGTAGCTCTGTTACGCCATAGATACTACGCACTTTGATGACTAATCACTCCAGATTAGGCTTCTTTGAAGCTAGGCATTCCAACCCGGAAGAGATCCAGATTTAGATAATCCATGCACTTAGTAGAAAATGAGGTCTAGAGATGACAACGGAAGCATTCTGTTTCATCTGAGAGTTATCTACATTCTTGTATCCATCAAACACGTGGTCCAATTGCACTAATGGTATAGTAAGCTGCAATGCACACCGTCAGTCCACTCATCACTGTCTGCTGATTCGTTTTTTTTTTGTGCTAAGATACTCAAGGGCTCACCAAGAGAAAAAAAAAGAAGAATTTTTAAATGATAATTTAAATTGTGCCTCGTTGTTTGATTTCAGAATGAAATACAATCCACACACGAATAATTTTGAAAAAAGCAAAATGTATATTAAAAATTAAAAAGTTGCTACAGGTTTCATTCAAGAATCTGAACGTCAAAAGGCAAATGAAAAATAGAATGACACTCGGTTTCAAAACAAAATTTTAAGCTGATATGAATATGCAAAGAGATGATTTAGTAATGACATAGTCTAGTTAGTGATTGGCTCGGATAATGTCATGGTATCAGTAGGGATGGAAAGCCGGATCGTCCCATTAAGTATTCATGGGTCCTTGATGAAATCAACACTGTTTGGTCTATCTTGTGCTCTGCTCTACGGATACGTCTTTGAAAAAAGGAAAGGGGAAAAATTGAAATAGTTTATTCTTCATTAAAATTTATTCTTTCTTATTGTTTCATATGATTTCCAAGCGGACCCTGGCTTTTGGAAATGGATTTGTCTTTTTTCCTTTTATGGACTTTTGAGTTGAATCCATATTTGTCGATTACCAGGACCGAAATATTATCGCTATAGCAGTTCTTATTATCGAGGAAATGAACGGATTCTATGAAACTTATTCTGGCTGTATTCGATGCTCTGTAGAGTATGAGGGATTCGTCCAGTCTGATGATGCCCAGCGATCAGTTCATGTTTTACCATGAAATATGATTTATCTTTAGTTTTAATAGCTCGTCCATCCTCTGCCACGCGTTAGTATAGTGTTCTGCCCGTTCTGCCTATGTAAATACACGATTGATTTTGGCAAGGGATGATGTAAACTACACTGTAGTTTTGCAGTTCAAAGTTTCAGAACATGGTTTAATTTGGAAAAAATGTTAATATGAAACGGTCTAGCTGTATATAAATAATACTGGTATTGCAAAAGTAACAAAAGTCAGCTTCATTTCATTTTTTATTTGTTAATTAAAGAAATTATTGGGTTTTAAAGACAGTGTATTAAGACTTATCCTTGCCAATCTCATATATTCTAAAATCAAAGGAGATTTTCCTTATAAGAACTATTTTCTTTGTATCTCTTTTAGTTTCCTAAGGTTTATAGTTTTTTTAAGTAATCCTGACCAAAATAGAAAACATCCATATTTCGAAAAATTTCATTTCTTTTTTTTTTGTTCTACCCTTTTTTTAGTTTAAAACTCGTGTTAAGAGATGGTAGTAATGAAAAGTAAATAATTATCGTCAGTTACAAAAAGATAATAGCTTATCAATAACACAAAATTATAGGAATATTTGAGAAGAAAGAATTGGAAGCAATGCCTAAACAAAGTATTGTTTTAAGTCATTGCATGAAAATACTAAAATAAGATGAAAATATATATTCAGCAACAGTAAGAAATTTCAAATGATTTCAAAAATCGTATTTGGTATAAATATAATATTAAAAAAATGTAATATTGGTAAAAAATATAATATTCATTTTTTTTAATTGAGACATAATTTAAAATTTACTTAACCACTGTTTTAATATAAACTTAAGAGCAATTTCCAGAAAGCGTATAAAAACTCTCTTTAAAGACTTTATAGAACTTTATAGAACTGTTATTGTTATTAACAAATCTTAGAACCTACTTTTATTATCAGATCTGCAACTCTAATCAGTTCTTCTTATAATTCAATTAAGTATTATGTTTCTTCAATAAATATTGTTCTTTCAAACTAATTTTATAGAATTATTGAGTATTTACGCTATATTTGAATTGAATTTTGTATTTCATTGAATTTGGTCCAACATTTTTCACTACAAGGACTGAACACCTTCTCTTTATTAATGGCCACCTTGTATATGTTGTATTTCCTTTAAGTGTATTTTTAAACATCAATAATCTAAATGTTAATTTTTAAAAATATATCAACACCATATAATTCACCTAAGTAAATGAATCTGATAATCATAAAATTCATTATAAATCCTCTGTAATCTTAATATTTGAATTATTCTGTATTTATTCATTTACATTTTTTATATTTATTAAAGCTTATTAATCTCATATTAAATGGTTATATAACTGTTGCATTCCTTTGATATATATTAAATTCAGTATATATATTTAAATAGATTATATTTCTTGTATAAATAATTCTTGTATGTAATGAATCACCAAATTTTTTATAAATTCTCTGTTTATAAATAATAAATTATTATAAATTGTATATGTACTATTCTATTTATAGTTATTGTATGTTTAATACAAGAAATCTGCAACTGAACTGCTCACTGTAATTAATTATTCTATTTAAGAAATGGTCAGTTACATTTCTGTTTGTCGATCCATTTCAACATATTTAATATTTGATTTGTTTGTAACATATTTATCAAAACTTTGGCTTGATCTGTTATATAGAAGGGGAAAACGACGTTCTGTCAACATCCTCTGAAAATAGTTGCGAGAATAGTTCATCTTGAATATTGTTTCTTCATAGGCTTGCTGTATTTATTAGTAACTTGAAATTTTTCTTTATAAGTATTTTTAAATCTATTTCAACTGTTGAATAAGAAATCATACTTCTGTCTTTTTAACTACTTTTCCATTCTCCAATTAAGCATTATTTTAAACTTTAACACAAATTATAATGATGTAGATGAGCTAAAATAAAGCTTTATTAACATAAAATTCATCAAGTTGTTTATTTTGGAAACTATAAAAATTTGCTAAAAATAACTATTATATGAAGTGTGTATAGACATAAGCAGAATTACGGAACAAATAAAATAAAAATAAATGGCGATTATTAAAGAGGTGGCATCTACATAGTGGAGAGAAGAATACATACCGAAAACATTCATACAGAAAAGTAGTAACTCAGTCAAGCAGCCAAAAAATTACAAAAACAAGTGTTGAAGCGTTTCACTCAACAATAACAAATGTTGCTATATGTTAACCATAATTTTCAATAAATACAAAAGAATCTGAAAGAAGTTAGTGCCTACTTATTCGAAAATTTATGTTTCGGTTAAATTTAAAAATTACAGCATCGTATTAGCAAATTATTACAATTTCTAAATGTAAGTTGATTTCAAATTCCATTTCCTAAAATTGATTAGATCAGAAATTTCTTTCATTAAATTATAAAAATTCAATTACTAATCGCTAACCAATTGATGACAAAGAGTTAAATCGTAGAATTTTAAACCACAGATTTTTTAATGTTTTTTTCTTTTTATATAAAAATTCTTGGATTTTAGTTTTTTTTATTCATTAATTACTGAATGGGCTGTTTCTGAGTTATTACCCATCATCAGCATCAATATCCTTTTTACTTCCGATGTGCTTAAGTGCTCCCTGGTTCGTTTTTACTCACTTGGGTGAACTTGTGTTGATCACGGGCTAAAAACCAACAAACGGCCTTTTCCGAGATTCCAATGATAAATAAATGATCTAGAAAGAAAAGATTTTAAAATTTGCGCATCACGAGTGAGAAACTCTATATCTACCTTTTGGTGATCCCGTAGGGAGAAGTTATTGAGGTTCCAGTATTTTCTATGTAGCACTCTCCAAAACCCAAATGAGAGTTGGTGCTTTATGATTCGTACCTCGTTGTATTCCTCAAAGCCTGGCAGTTTAGTGAAAAAAAATTCGACTTCCAGTCTAGTCTATTTCTATTTTTAGTTGGCCATTGACAAAGAGTCATCATTTTAGTGTTAATTGGACAAAATTGGGATCTATCTAAAATGAGTTAACAATGAGAACGAACAAATACCTTGTAGCAAATATGATCACTTCCAATTCAAGTTGGTCACTGGTTATTGGCTTCAAGGTGTGTTTGAAATCAATAGTAGTGTTACTTTTAAAACGAAAGCATTTGATAGATAGCAAATTGTAAGAGATTGGTATTCTCTTTACTATAAAACTGTTAATTGACTTGTTTTTTTTAAATAAAAATTCTATTTGCTTATTTTAATGCTTCAAAACGTAAATGGTTCGAACCCTAAGAAATCGGTGTTAGACAAACTGAAGTGAATATTTGGTTGGTCAATTAATATTTTCTGTTTTAATTCAAGGAAAACTAAAGTCCTGTTTCTTTCTTGTTTCTAAAGTCTAAAACTTTAGGAATTTTAACTTTATCTCAGTAACATTATTCATAAGAAGGTGTTAATTATATTTCAAGTTCAAGTACCAAATAGCAAATTGGCAGATTACATATGAACAGGCCCGGATTTAAGCCGATTGGAGCGATTGGGCTCAATCGGGCCCCGCACTTGAAGGGGCCCCGCATCACCACCAAAATTAACAAAAAGTTATGTTTCGAAATTTAAAGCAAATTACTTTTGACGATAAAGGATAAATTGTAAATTATTCAAATAATTAAAAATATATTTATTTTAAGTTCGCATTGATGGATGAGATTTATTATTGTGTTTATTATAATATATATACATTATAATATAGAAAACGGATACCCGTAAGTGTCGTTTTTGACTAACGTTTAACTAATCGGATAGTACTATCTTTTCTCTCAATTATTCTATTCTATATGCGTCTTACTCGGCACACTCACATTCGTTTTTTGGCATTAGTCAATAGAGAATTTTCGCCACAACATGATTTATATACGGGAAACGCAAATATCACGTGAACGAATATGGTAACCACAATAGGGGGCTCTGTGATGAAGAGAGTTTTTGCCATAACGTGTCAGTGGACACGGTAAGCTAATAAACAAGATGGAAGACATACTTCAGATCGCTGCATTTGGAGGCATTGACGATGATTTGTTTCTGGATCTAGTGTTACACAATATCCTGAGAGGAAGTAACATTCAGATTCGAGAAGAGGAACATCCAAGGTTGAGTTTAAATGAAATGAATGATGAGGATTGTCGATTGTATTTCCGTTTCGAAAAAAACGATATACAGCATTTGTCACAATTATAATCTAGTATTAGGAGATGTAGCAAAAATTTGCCCAGAAGCTTTAACCTTCTTTGGTATTCTCCAACACCTATATGTTTTGTTTTTGGCATCTTCAAAAAGATGGTTAGTACTTCTCAAATATGTAAAAAAACTTACTATGAAGCCTCTTTGCGATACCAGGTGGGAATGTCGGATTCAAAGCGTAAAAGCATTGAGATATCAAATAGGTGAATTTTATGATGCTCTTTTCGAAATTTCCGAAATTTCCGAAGATCCACATATTGAAAGCGAAGCAGAATCTCTTGGAAATGCAATGAAAGACTATAAATTTTTAGTATCACTGGTTTTTTGCTACGATTTACTGTTCCCAGTCAATTATGTAAGCAAGGAACTTCAAAGTAAATCTGTAGATGTATCCATTGCACTTTCTTCATTTGAAAAACTTTTAAAATGGTTAAGCGACTACAGAAATACTGGATTCGAACAAGATTTAGTTCAAGCAAAAACTCTTACAGAAGATTTGGAAATATCTACAGAATTTCGAAATGAAAGGCTTCGGAAAAGAAAGAAACATTTCAATTATGAAGGCGATGATGAACCTATTGTAGATCCGATAAACGCTTACAAGATATCTTTTTTTTTTATTTTTTTTTTTAGATAAAACTACAGAATCACTAAAAGATCGTTTTGAACAATTGAAAAATCATAATGACTTATTTGGGTTTCTGGGAAAATTTCAAAGTATGGAAAAAGAAGCACATGAAGCTAAATTAGAAATTTCTCTAACAGATTCTAGGTTCACAGAAAATGATGCACCAATAGTGAAGGAAGCTGATATAGATGAAAAATGTTAGTTGAAGAAATGAAAGCTTTAAAATCTATCCTTCCATCAGAATTTTTTTTAAATCCATTTAAAATGTTCAAGTTTTTTCGGAAAATGAGAGAGCAATGGCATTTCCAAACTTGTTTATTGCTCTCCGAATATATTTTACAATTCCAGTGAGCGTTGCTTCTTGAGAGAGATCATTTTCCAGGTTAAAACTAATAAAAAACTATCTGAGATTGACAATGACTCAGGATAGATTAAATAGTTTAGCAATTATATCGATTAAAAGTGAAGAAACAAGGAAATAGGATTTTCAAACTATTTTAGAAGAATTTACAAAACAAAAACTTAGAAATATATAAATTCATTTATTCATATTCAATGATGTAAATTTATATTCAATAAAATGTAATTGTTTTTGTATTTTGTGCATTTTTATTTTTTAATGTATGTAGAAGTTTACCTATCTTATGATCCATGACATTTGATTTATAAATATATATATATTGTAACGGGACAGGGGGAATAACCGATAATTGAACTAAATAATTTAACCGAATGGTTCCGCTCTCTGGTGTTAGGCGCCAACCGCTTGACGCGGTAAAACTCTGAAAGTCGCTACACTCTGGTTGAAACTAGCTTTACTCCACTCGGGCATGGGGGAGCACACGTTGCGTCCACTGACGGAAAAGAGGCTTAACACTTTAAAACGTTAATTAAACTCAAAACTTTTATTTGAACAAAGGCAATATTTTAATAAGGAACAATCTCCTGAATTGTAACAATGTCACCGGCGAAGCTATGGCTTGAATCTCCTTGACCTATTCTTTTCGCAAACGCCTGACTGATAATTTTCACTTAAGCTATAAAATGATATTGAAGCACTTGGTATAGGGACCGTGCATGTGACTGGTGCTGCCAGTGGCGGCAGAAATTGGAAATATTGTAAGGAGAGCTTCTAACAATAACTTGCTTACGAAAGGTTGCATGCCCATTCTTGCAAAAAATTTCAATAATGGGCAAAGGCAGCATTAATTGCTGCGTTGTTGGATGCAATAGTACTTATAAAATACAGAAAATGTTCACTTTTATTCTTTTCCTGCAAGACCATTTGAATTTTTTTATTTTTATTATTTGTAAATAATCTAACTTTTTGTATAATTACATCTTTACAGAAACAAAATTTTATATAATTACCAGTATATCTCTTTCAAATTGTTTTTTAGGCCAAATGGTTCCACCTGGGAACCAACTAAAAATTCAAAATTATGCAGTCAGCACTTCATTGGAAATGAAAAGTCAATGCACCTACTTCGTCCAAGTTATTTACCAACTATTTTTCCCAATGTATATAAACGAAAACAAGTGCCAATCTTGAGAATCGATTCGGCTATAAATTACTTTGAAAAAGATTTGTAAAAGTAGAAGGGTAAAAACAAGCTATATTTTAGAAAAGGAAATATGGCTGCCGCGTCCCAACAGTTGGGACTGCAATAGCCGCCAATGGAGCTGTAGTCGAAATCGGCCATCTGTGCACGGTGCCTATTGTTAAGCTTAAATTCGCTGTAATTAATGCGGGTAGTCCTAAAGCGGCATAAGTATCGAACTAGTGCGGAGCTAAGCACTGAAACACAATTTCACAAAGTTATCTGTGTGGGTTTACACACACATTGTTGAAACACTATTCCCATGCGGGTTTACACGCATGACACACTTTGTATTGAATTTGCACGGGTTTGCCGTCGCAAATAAGAACTGAGATTTTATCTTTATAAATTCAGTAACAGAATTAAGCTATTATAACTTAATTTAACACACCCTAACTTAAAGATGCGGCTTAAAGCACGCTGCAACTCGGCAACGTGGCAATACCTATCCGTTG
The DNA here is from genome assembly GCA_023159025.1 of Thereuonema tuberculata. Lineage (NCBI taxonomy): Eukaryota > Metazoa > Arthropoda > Chilopoda > Scutigeromorpha > Scutigeridae > Thereuonema > Thereuonema tuberculata. Next base: position 2,289 of record JAFIDM010081262.1, on the reverse strand, counting down.
ACCAGAGCTATCCAAGCTATCTAAGGCAGGCTATCCGCGGCAAGAGAGAGAGCGAGAGTCTCTGAGACACGTGTTAAATAGTCTCGTAAATGCCGCCAACATGACGTCATGAGAACGCCACCCTATCCGCTTATCAGAATGCATATCTGCCCTAATAAGGGAGATTACATCATAATCTGATTAACCAGTGATATTCCTATCCTACCAACAATTTCTAATTTGGAATGATTACATCACAAGACAAGTGGAAATTTCCACAGCTCGATTTAAATTAAGGTAATAAAAGAAAATTAACTTCTTTTAAAAACAGAAATTCTAAATTAAATTCACAAAATTAACTAAGCTAACAATTAAGCTGAAAATTATTTAAATGCTAAACTTTTCTTAAATTAACCTAAGAATTATTAAACTATTAAAATTATTCTAAATTCTAACGTGCTTGAATTAAATTTAAAATCCTCCTAAATTCCTAATTTGGAATGATTACATCACAAGACAAGTGGAAATTTCCACAGCTCGATTTAAATTAAGGTAATAAGAGAAAATTAACTTCTTTTAAAAACAGAAATTCTAAATTAAATTCACAAAATTAACTAAGCTAAAAATTAAGCTGAAAATTATTTAAATGCCAAACTTTTCTTAAATTAACCTAAGAATTATTAAACTATTAAAATTATTCTAATTTCTAACGTGCTTGAATTAAATTTAAAATCCTCCTAAATTCCTAAGCTAAACTAAAGTGAATTTAAAGCTAAAATTAAACAACTGAAATAAACGTTAACAGAAGTTTTAGCCATTAGCTTTTACAAAATTGTTTGGAGATTACTTTTCTCATTTACATGTTTCTTTTTATATTTACAAAAAATAAAACGATTAAATTTGAGTATTTCGATTAATACAATAATGGTATTATATGCGTGTTGTCACAATATATATATTGAATTTGCATTTAATTTAAATATTTAATATATAGAGGGCCCCGCAAAAAAAATCCAATCGGGCCCCGCACTTATTGGATCCGGGCCTGCATATGAACTCAATGAATGAAACAAAATCAATCGTGGCGAATGCTCAAGAGATAAAAAGGCATGACAGGACCTCCGAAGTTCTGTTTGTTTTGTTTGAAAAAGAATCTTGTAAAATGTATTTCCTTTAGACTGTACTTTACAAATCAACAGAAACCTTAAGTAAACTTTTGCATTTTATGGAATATTTTTACCGTGGTTTTAGAGTGAAATCACTGGTCCAATTGTCACTTATTACCTTCGTCGAATGAAATATCTTGTTCATGTCTAGAATGAAGTAGACTATTATTTTTATAATGAAATAAAGCATTTGTGAAAAGCCAATAATTTTTTTTTTAATAAAATAATTTATTGACTTCATTTTATTATTATGTGAATATAATAAATATTCTTTATTTTTTTTTCTTTATTTTTTTTTAATGTTCCTTAGTCCTATTAGGTGTGCTTATAATAATGCAGACCTGTAATATAGGTACTGATAAGTACCTATTTTTAGTTTAATATACTAAAAAACCATTAAATCTTTCCTGAACAAACAAAACATAAGTTATTATCTAAATAAATTATTTTAATTGATAAATATTTTTACTAAAAAATAATAAAAAAATAAATATTGTAAAAAAAAAGAAAAAAATAATTTCAAAAATATATAATAGAAACAACTTTAATTTATACTAGAAAGACAAAAATAAAAAGAACTTAAAAATATAAATATTCTTTTAATTAATTTACCATATATTATAAAATAATATTTAAAATATTATTTTAATAAAAAAGAAAAATGATTTAGCGATATTTCCTATAAAACCAAATGTAGATTCAGATGGAAAAAAAAAGATTTTTAGTGAATAATATACACTCATGGACAAAAAAATTAGCGCACCATGAAATAATAGCGGGATCGTAACGAAACTTCCAATGAAGGTACATGTCGGGGAGATATGCAAATGATTAGAAATGCAGCGTGATTGCGCATTACGTATAACCGGTAGAGGGCGTTGAACATCGTACTCTGTGGAGTACAGAACAGGTAACCAAAGCTTGTTTGAGTGTGCTGAATCATTTACAAAGGAAGAGCTGAGGTAGACATGCCATTACGCCGTGTTCGAAGACAGTATCCGCAGTTGTCGCAGTTTGAGAGAGGGAGAATCGTCGGGATGATGGAAGCTGGGTGGTCTGCTAGGCGAGTAGCTCGTCAATTAGGCCGCTCTGATTGTGTTGTGAGGAGGTGTTGGGACCAGTGGACCCGAGAGATGTCATGTAC
>JAFIDM010081261.1:231141-256809 GCA_023159025.1 Thereuonema tuberculata | reverse complement strand
CATCCATCCTAGACAACATATCAAAAATTAGAACTACCGGACCTTTTATAAGATACTCCTCTTTGGTCTCTTATTTGCTGGACTAGTGCGTCACAATAGCAAAAACTGCAATATTCCGTTGTTCTTGATTTTGTTTTTACCCCCCACTCCGTAGGGTTGATTCATAAAACTATACATGCGTTTTGTAGGTAATTAAATTCCCTACACATTTTATTCTGATACTTGTTTCCCTAGAATAGGCCATACCTGAATTAAAGAGTCCTAAAGTTAGAAGTTCGACTAATTTCTGGAAATTGCGTTTTTTTTTATTTTTTCAAAAAGTGCATATCTTCGTAACTATAAATTAGATCAATCAAATAAGAAAGTATCAATTATTTTTGTTTTTTTAAGATGGCGGCGGGCGCGGCGGGGGAGGAATTGTGCATTTTGCATTTTAAACACTTACTAACCATCCTAGACAACATATCAAAAATTAGAACTACCGGACCTTTTGTAAGGTAAAACATCTCTATTCGTTGGACTATTATTTTAAGTCTTAACTATGCACTGCCAACCTTAAGATTGGGATTACCAAGGAAGTAGGAAGGAAGGATCTTTAGAAGTTATTTCATATTATACAAAACATCCACATGGACATTAGAGCGTATTTTTTGTTGTATTATCCATTCAGTCGTGTCCGACTCATGGTGATCCGATGAACAAACTTCCTCCAATTTTCACGATCATTAGTGACAGTCTTTAAATCAGTGAAACTCAAATTTGTATCATTCTTGATAACATCCAACCACCTTGTTCTCGGTCTTCCTCTTTTTCTTTTTCCCTGAACCATCCCAAGCATGGTAGTTTTTTCCAGGGAGTCTTCTCTCCTCATTATGTGGCAGAAGTATGCAAGCCTCAGCCCAAGCATAGATGATTCCAATGACAGTTCTGGTTTGATTTGTTCTAAAATTGACCGATTTGATCTTCTAGCAGTCCATGAAACACGTAAAAGCCTTCGCCAACACCAGACTTCAAAGGAATCAATTTTTCGATGATCGTTTTTCTTGATCGTTCAACTTTCACATCCATACATAGCTTTGATGATTCGTATCTTGGTTGACAGTGAAACGTCCTTGCTCTTTATTATTTTGCCCAAGCTCATCATTGCTTTCCTCCCCAGGAGTATCCGTCTTCTAATTTCAGGACTAAAATTTCCATCTTGGTTTATCAGTGATCACAGGAAAATAAAATCTTTCACCGTCTCAAGTTCTTCATTATCAATCTTGAGATTTTGTAGTTGATATAATTTTCGTCTTTATTAGATTCAACTCTAGTCCGGCTGCAGCAGTTTCTTCCTTGATCTTAGCAATCATTGCTTTGAGATCTTCTACACATCCAGCAATTAGGGTTGTATCGTTGGCATATCGCAGATTATTCATACTTCTTCCTCCAATCTTGAAACCTCTTCGAATATGATTGAATCCGGATTTTCGCATAATATGTTCAGCATACAGATTGAACAAATATGGTGAAAGGATGCAGCACTGTCGAACGCCCTTTGAAACCCTGAACCACTCTGTTTCTCCATAGGCGGTTCTCACTGTTGCTTCTTGATCGATATATAAGTACTTCATGAGGTTAATCAGGTGACTCGGCACTCCCATTTCTTTGAGAATATTCCACAACTTTTGGTGGTTGACACAGTCAAAGACCTTAGCATACTCTGTAAAACAAAGATAGACTTCATTCTGGTATTCTCTGGCCTTTTCAATTATCCTTGGGATGTTGGAAATCAGATCGCGTGTATCTGAGTGACAGTAAACACTCAGATATAAGTCGAAACATACAAAGGATTTTATGAAGTGATCGAAATGGATACGTCAGGGATGTCTGTATAGTTTCTGTTAAACACAATGGCTTCATTTTCTGCAAATACTTAAGTTGCGTGAAGACAATTAACATTAATCATACTAAAACTCGCGGAGAAGATTAATAAGTGGTTTAATATTCGTTGTTATTCGACAGAAACCAATTGGTTTAACTCTAATATTTTCTACGACTATTTTTTTCATGTTGCGATAGTTTCTGGACAAAACCCAGGTGGAAAAAAAATCAAATATAAAAGTTAGTTTGTCTCTTGTCCATAAATACGGCACTTTTCAAGAAGATTCGTACAGCAGAACAAAATTTATTAGAGGAAGACTGAATGATTTGACGATCCTAACTTTTCTAGGATGTTTGCTGTAAACACCAAAAGAGACTAAAGCCTATTACTGAACTCAGACGAAACTAATACAATATCTCGATCAAGGAATCTTAATGAGATTTCTTTTTATAGTGGTAAAAAAAATATTTATTTTAAAGCAACTTTTTATCCAATCTTAAGTTTTATTACGTGGTTTTGACGAAATATGCTCGTTGGATTTTATATACAGGGTGTCTCAAAATAATGTACTAACACTTCGATAATTAGTACATTTTTTTGAGGCACCCTATAGTTTAAATTGCATTATTGCGTCATATTATCGGGGGTACGGATGGTGTTTCGGATTGAGATGTAATCATTATTAAGTGGTGTATTTGTCTTATTCTGATTCTGGAGAATTCTTAAGAAAACCAAAAATTTCTTAGGATAAAATAACAATTCATATGACTACAATGCTAATTTCTCAGCTTAGTTCTCTTTGGAAAATGCTAGAATGTCTTTTTACTAACGTATTTTTCTTTTTTATACACATTTCAGAACTAAATAGTTTCCAACAATTAGATCAAATTTGGTGTTTTCTTCTTTTTACATTTTTTTTCACGTGAAGTCTTTTACATGAGTGCAGGAATTCAGAGAAGTACATCGAAAAAAGATGACTCTCTATTAGGGTATTTTTTTCTCAAGATCTACTCTATTTTTAATAAATCTCTCTATTTGAGTTAAATTTGAGTCTCGTTAGGAGCTCAAGACACTTTTCAACAGATGCTACACATGTTTGTTGGCTGTATTTAAATCTATGAATATAAAAAAAGATTATATGGATATCAAAGATAATTAATTATTAATTGGTACGGTACGCACCGAAGTGCGAGCTTCGTAGCGAAGCATCCGTGTTCCAGGGAGCGCTAGTGTTACCGATAAGGCGAACCCCTAGCAGGCTCCCGAGAATTTCTAGGGAACAGATACTGAGGTGGTTTCCCGTTGCCTTACTCAGGACGCCATTATGGAATGACGTCAGACCCGAAGAGAAAGTGAAGAAGAGGCTGACAAACGCACGAAGGAAATTTGAAACATCCATGCTCTCGACCGGGATTTGACCCCGGGTACCGGGAGACCACGCCGGTACGGCCGTATCAAAGTGTGTTTGTGTGAAAGAAAATAGTAACTTTCTTTTCAATATTTTGCATTTAACACTGAAGGCCTAAATAAAAAGAATTCCTGAATCTGTGTTTTCAAAATGGCAGCTCCCATGTTGCCGATTTAGGCTTCGTACAAAAATTTCGTGAGTGATTGTTAGACAATGCTAAGTGCGCGAGCAACCCATTGTTTATATTTAACGAGAACGTGCTAAGTGCATCTCCGAGCAGAAAAGACAGGCTTCGGAGGTCAGTCTTCGCCCAAGTTCACAGCGAGAATAATGTGTTCCTTTTTGCTATATGCTCGGTCTTCTCCCAAGTTCGCAAACATAAGGATATGTTCCTGATATTGCTGCCAGTGAGTTCTCGTTCAAGTTTACAGCGGTAAGGATGTGTTCCTATTTTTGCTGCTAAGTGCCCAGCTGTAAAGATGTGTTCTTTACAGAAATTCGGAGTTCTGTGTTCCGTGTTTCAGAGCTCCAATTCTTAGTGAAAAAGTTGTGTTTTAGTGTTTCGTTATTGAGAATAAATCCAGATTGATTTTTCTCAATTAATCTTGCGAAATACATACATCAAGGATGTATTTTCGGTGAAATCATTTCGACGGAGATTGCTGTTCCAAATTCGAACGTGGGTCGCCATGTTGGAGTCTGTGTGAATCGCCAATTGGCAACGTGGATTTTCGAAGAAGATTCCAGTTCGACGGAAAGCCGCAATATTACCCCGTGAGTACAGTTTTATTTTCCCCAGAGTTTCGTACTCTCTTCGTCCGTACTAAGAAGTTTAGAACTTGCCTTTTGACCGAAGCCGTTTAGTCCCAGTTTAGCGAGCTGAAGAACAGACTTTCATTTAACTTGCTTAAATAGTTTTGGACTTTAAAGTATTCGATAATTAACATTAAGGAAATAGATGTGTTATTCTAGTTAATTATCTGTTGGAATTCTCTGTGTGAGAATGTATTTAAGTTTTAAAAGAAGATTGTTTTATTAAACGTTTTTTGTTTGTTACACTTTCGCCTTAGTTTATTTTACCTTCCTTTTTAAGCCTTGAAAAGTCGGAATTTTTAATATTTCAGTTTACGATAAATCTCTGCTGAGGGAAATTAATTTAGATTATTTTCTCCTCGATAACTTATGGTCCCAGTAAAAAAAAAAATATTCAACCCTCCTATGGTTATGGTCCCGTAGCACACATTCCAACTGCGCGCTGATATAGCTATTCCGAAAAGGTAAAGGAAGGGTTGCGATTAAGTGTAAATTTGCGAAAAGTAAAAGTTGCAAATATGGCTTCCAATATGCTGTTGTTTTCAGGAAGCAACTATGCCAGGTGGAAGATGCACATTAAAACGATCCTGCAAAAAAATGGTCTTTGGGACGCTGCTATCACACCTGTGGAAGAACTGAAAAAATTAGAAGATCAATCCCTGAAATATAAGCTACTAAGTAAATTAGAAGGCCGTGGGCCTCATCAAAGAATCTATCGAAGAGAAATTTAGGTTGCTATTACAAGAGTTTGACGATCCGAGCCGAATTCTTAGAGAGGTAGAGACTAAATTCAACGTTGTTGACCATCTCAAAGTCAGCGACTTAAAGCGTGATTTATTTAACATGAGCAAGTTAAGAACCGACGAAAATTTACCGGACAATTAGATCAAGATCAAGTTATTGGCGAAGGAAATCGTCGAAAAAGGAGGAGAGGTTCCTGACCACGAAATTAGTTGGCTAATATTATCAGGTCTACCCCCAGACTACGACTCTTGCGCGCAAGGAATTATGACTTCGCAGAAAGCAAGTAATTATAAGTCAGAGTCTGTAATCGAGCAAGTGTTAGCAGAGTACAACAAAAGACATAGCAATATTCGAATGGAGAAGGAAAAGCCCTCCGTTAATGAAAGCTATAAATCTGTAGCTAAGCCCCCGAGTAAGAAGGCAAGCAAGACACCCCGTGAAAGCAGAAAGTGTTTTAATTGCGGGAAAAAAGGCCATATTGCCAGGAATTGCCGTAAAAAGCGAGAGAAAGCAAGTGAAAGTTCAAATGAAGCACTAGGTGAAAGTCAAAAGACAAAGAAGTTCACGAACGTGACCGTAATATACGGAGATCAAGTGAAACCCGACAATCGTGCGCATTGGTTGATAGATAGCGCCACAAGTAACCATATGTGCAATAACAGAGATGTGTTCTCTAGCTATGAAGAGCTAAGTAGCCCAACGCTAATTTACGGAGCATCAGATGATCCCATTACTGCACACGGAATTGGAACTGTCGATTTAAAGATTGAAGTTTCCCATCAGCGGTTTCATACTGTAAGGTTGACTAATACTCATTATGTGCCGAGCATGGCGGTGAATCTAGTTTCAGCCGGAGTACTGGATAAGCACGGGTGTACTCAATACATCAAGAACAACCAGTACATTGTGAACAATTCTAGCGGCCAGAGAATAATGTTAGGCCATAGGACGAACAACCTATACAAGTTGAACTGTCGACCAATTCATGGAAACTCGAGATGCTACTTGAATGAACAGACTCATAATATGTTCTTATTATGGCATTCGAGGATGGCTCATCTCTCAGCGAAAAAGATGAAATTGATTCAAGATAAGAATCTATTAAAGGGACTGGAAGGTGTAAAAATACCCAAGAACTTAAATGATCACAACTGTGAGGTCTGTAAGCTAGGAAAGATGACCAACGTAGATCATCGAAGGATCAAAAACATCAGATCAACTCAACCGCTCGAATTTGTATACACGGACCTATCTGGACCCATGAAAGACCAAAGTGGCAAGAAACATTACATCTTAACGTTTATTGATGATAACACTCGCAGGAGCTTTGTACATATCATCGACAGTAAAGAGAAGGTCTGCGACATTGTCAAGTTATTCGTTGCGTACGCCGAGAGATCCAGCGGCTTCAAATTGAAGCATTTACTCTCCGATCAAGGGACGGAGTATACAAACAGAAGACTGGTCGAATTTCTGGAAGGCAAAGGAATTAAATACCAACGATCCTCCCCATATTGCCCCCAGCAAAATGGAATCGCAGAACGATTCAATAGGTCACTTCTGGATACAGCCCGGACTATACTCTTAGACGCTGAACTTCCCATGAAATTCTGGTCATACGCAATACAATGCGCCAATTATGTGCTCAATTGAACACCGCATCACAGTATTAACTATGCTGTACCACTGACGAGATGGTACAAGGATCAGAAGGCTCCGAGCGTAAAACATCTGAGAAAATTCGGAAGTATTGCCTACTTAAAACTACCAAAGGTCCGAATCCAGAACAAATTCGAATCAAGAATACACAAGGGTATTTTTCTTGGTTACTCGAATACCACCAGAGGCTACGTTGTGTTCGATGCCGAAGACGAAAAGATCGTCGAGACTCGCAACGTCTGTATAAACGAAAATAGACGCGGCAGCGAACTCCTCAAGATGACCCAGACAGAAGAAGATGATTCTTTCGACCTCTTAAAAGTCCCTACTGAGCATGATGAGACGGAATCAAGTTCTTTAGAAGAAAATGTGAATTCCGAACCTGAATCCAAGATCGACTCATCCTTATCTACAATAGAAGATGATTCATCAAGGGAAAGCGAAGATAAAGAAATCGTTTCGCCTACCGAAGATGAAGAAGATGAAGGAACTTTTATGAATTTAAGAAGCAGACAGATTAAAAGAAAGCTCCGAGTAAATGTAAGCAGATTGGAATCTACCCCATCAAACTATTCAGAAGCAATGAATTGCAGGGAAAGTGTCAAATGGAAAGAATCCATCAACGAAGAAATAGAGAATTTGCAGCAACGTAAAACTTGGTTGGAAACAGCTTTACCTGATTATGTTAGTCCTCTTACGACACAGTGGATATTCAAAATTAAGAAGGATGCCAAGGGCAGAATAACACGTTATAAGAGTAGACTAGTGGTAAACGGATATTTACAGCAAAAGGACATCAATTATGAGCGCACTTACTCGCCTACGCCCAGCCTTGCTACAATCAGGATGCTAATGGCATTAGCGGTCCAAAAGAAATTCGATATACATCAATGTGATGTCACATCAGCATAGCTCAACGGAATTATTGATCACGACATTTATATCGAGGTACCTGACGGAGTCGAATTGAAAGATAAAAAATGCAACGGATTGAAACTGCTTAAATCCATCTACGGTTTGAAGCAAGCCGGAAGAAATTGGCACGAGACTCTTAGAGAGAAGCTGCTAACGAATGGATTTACTGAAGTTAAGTCGGAGCCATGTTTATTCTTGTTTAATCATGATGACGAAAAATGCATTGTGCTAATTTATGTGGATGACATTCTAATATTGAGTCGCAAAGTCAGCGCTGCGAATGAAATCAAACGTATTTTGGACAAATTATTCAAAATAAAAGATTTAGGACGCATCAGCAGCTATTTAGGCATGGGTATCAACTATGACCTAAAAGGTGAAAAATTAACCATTTCACAAGAGAAGTTTATTTGCGATCTTTTGGAAAGACAGCAAATGAATAACTGTAAACCTGTGAACACCCCAATAGTAGAGACATCCCATAGAGTTCGAGATGAAGAGGATCTCAATGCGAAAAGACTTAACAAGGTTGATCATCTGAAGTTTAGGATTATTGTAGGGAGTTTAAATTATCTCTGCAATTGCTCGAGACCGGATATAACGTATGCAGTCAACAAGTGTGCCGAAAATCTTAATTCTCCGTCGGATCGAGATATGCTGAATGTAAAACGAATTCTAAGATACCTGCGTGTTACAACTAAAAAGAAGATGATATTCTCCAAAGGAGAGGAGAAAATCTATGCTTACTCCGATGCCAGTTTCGGAGACCGCAAAACTGGAAAATCCACTACGGGATTTGTGATTTTCCTGGGAGATAACGCCATTGCATGGAGAAGCAAGAAGCAAAGTGTCGTCGCCCACTCCACACAAGAGAGTGAACTGATTTCTTGTAATGATTGTGTTCGAGAACTCATCGGGCAAAAACGCACTCTTGGAGAATTAGGATTTGTAAATTATGCAAAGAAGTGTCGACGCAGTACTGTGACAACCAACCGACAATCCGATTGGTGAAAAACCAGTTTGATATCACTCGAAGCAAGCATATAGCTTTAAAATATTACGCAATCAAGGATTACGTTAAAAGAGACGAGATTAACCTAAAATATGTGCCCAGTCAAGACAATCCGGCAGATATCTTGACCAAGGCTGTGAACGGTACAAGATTTCAGGAGTTAATGTCAGAACTTAAAGTGCCACGCATATAGTGAACTGTTGTGTTTCATGTAATGCAAGTTCATTTTTTTATTAGGTACTCCAGTGTAAAATGAGGGGGAGTATTGTGTTTGTGTGAAAGAAAATAGTAACTTTCCTTTCAATATTTTGCATATCACACTGAAGGCCTAAATAAAAAGAATTCCAGAATCTGTGTTTTCAAAATGGCAGCGCCCATGTTGCCGATTTAGGCTTGCTCGTGAGTGATTGTTAGACAATGCTAAGTGCGCGAGCGACCCATTGTTGCGTAATTAACGAGAACGTGTTTAGTGCATTCCCGAGCAGAAAGCCAGCTTCAGATCGTCAGTTCTCGCTTAGGTTTGCAGCAGAAGGATGTGTTCCATAATCGCTGCAATGCAGTCTTCGCCCAAGTTCACAGCGAGAAGGATGTGTTCCTTTTTGCTGTAGGCTCGGTCTTCTCCCAAGTTCGCAGACATAAGGATATGTTCCTCATATTACTGCCAGTGAGTTCTCGTTCAAGTTTACAGCGGTAAGGATGTGTTCCTATTTTTGCTGCTAAGTGCCCAGCTGTAATGGTGCGTTCATTACAGAAATTCGGAGTTCAGTGTTCCGTGTTTCAGAGCTCCAATTCTTTGTGAAAAAGTGTGTCTAAGTGCTTCGTTATTGAGAATAAATCCAGATTGATTTTTCTCAATCTTGCGAAATACATACATCAAGGATGTATTTTCGGTGAAACCATTTCGACGGAGATTGCTGTTCCAAATTCGAACATGGGTCGCCATGTTGGATTCTGTGTGAATCGCCAATTTGCGACGTGGATTTTCGAAGAAGACTTCGTGATTTCAGTTCGACGGAAAGCCGCAATATTACCCCGTGAGTACAGTTTTATTTTCCCCAGAGTTTTGTACTCTATTCGTCCGTACTAAGAAGTTTAGAACTTGCCTTTTGACCGAAGCAGTTTAGTCCAAATATCGCTGGTTTTTGAGCTACATATAGTGATTTTTTTCGGTATTCCACCTTAAAAAAAAAGAGTGCTTCATTCTTCCTTGACTCTGTTTTCTTTACTCCAACATCTGCCGTGTACACGCACTTATTTTTCAATAGGACGTAGAATTTGGTTAAGTAAGAATATTTAAAATATTGCAACGTTTCGGCAATTATCGTTCTAATTGTCAGTTTCGAATTACAAATAAACTGACGGATGTGAAATAAATAAACAATCTTGAGATTCAAAAAAAGGGTTCAATACATTCCTTATTGATTGGGCAAAGGAAAGGAGATATAAGTCGAAAAACAATATGAAGAGAGTTGTAGTCCCTATAGCCTAATGGATAAGACGTCTGACTTCGGATCAGAAGGTTACAGGTTCAATTAATGTCGCGGAGGATTTCATTGTAAAAATTATTTCAATTTTCCATTCTCACAGAAAATTGCGCCGGACAGACACACAGACAGACAGAGAAATAAAAGATTTTAGTAATATAGATTGAAGCCTTAATGTAATATTGAGTTGAAAATTGCTCCCTGACCCAAAAAAAAAATCTGGAAAAAGGGTGAAGAAGGTCTTTGGTGAATTGTATATTTTAGAAAGATTATTTCTTTCTTTAATTTCAACTGTAGCTTAATACAGACTGAATATAGTCCATCTTTCTTAAAACTTGCTAGTAATTTTTCAAAAGATATAGTTACAATATAGATGTATGTATATCTCACTGTCCCAAGGGGATGCTGGAGATAAAGCTTCCAAAGTTTCTTTGATCTCAGACTCAGATGATGTCTGGTGGTTAGCCCAACGCTCGTCCGCCTTTACACCCAGTGCCTGTTGTACAAAGACTTGTACAAAGGAATGTTTTTGTTTGACTGCTTTGTAACTTTCAGCGCTATTGCGCACGAATCACAACATAATCATAGTTTTTTTAACATATAGCAGAATTTGTTCTGTATTACTATAATTCACAGCCTAAGAAAGCATTCTACAGAATTACTGAATCTTATTCTGAAATTCATACTTTCTTGTTTTACTGACAGTAGATTTTCAAATAAATGTTACAGGGAAGGATGCATGACATCACTCAACGTCTGTAATTTAGGTTTTATTCTTATAAAAAAAAGAATCTCCAGTTAGCTCAATTTTTTGAGACAATGGGCTTTCGATATCAAAAGTGTTTCACGAAATTCGATGTCGTCATATCAACAGCAATATAGATGATAAACTATTAGAAATAGAGAAGGTTAACTGAAGATTAAATAATTTCAGTTACTGTAATTATATGTTTCATTCCATTCCGAGATGTTTTGATTAGAAATTTCTTTAAGAAAAATATATCAGTGTTCCATATCTTATCAGCTATTTTCTTGCAATGTAGTAGGAAAATGTAGTACTTTTTAATTAAAATTTTTCTAGGTTTTTTAACATCTTTTTTTTTGACAAAACCTTAGATTCATTACTGTAAGAAACAAAATAACATGATAATTTCAAGCATTTATGATGACGATTATTTTCCAATCGAAATTAGTAAGACTAAGATATATTATTTTCTTAAAGATATCACAATGAATACATAGAGATATCCAGAAGTTCAACAAAAATACTCAGCGATAAGTAAAAAATAAATAAAAGCATCTTTCAGTTGCATTTAGCTCGCTGAGTAAGTTATGCAAATGTTATTTCTAAAGTAAGTAGTAATAATTACAGTGACGAGAGACTACAGTGTGGCCAACGGACGTCTTCTTTTCTATTGGCTAACGCTTCCGCCGCCATGTTTTTGCCAACGGGAGCACAAGTTTATATAAGCCACAGAAGGGATTTTCACATTTTAACAAAACTTTTTTTACTTAAAAGTGTTCTACTGCCTTTGATTGTATTTAATATGAACTAGTCGGCTACCCGTCGCTTCGCTCCGGAAGCCTCTGTATATGTAACGGAAAACAAATTTTTATTTATTAAAAAAACACACACACAGAAATTACATCAAGTAAACTTAAACTAAAATTTTTCAAAAGTTGTTTTTTTTAAAATTTAATTTCAGATGTTTATATTCTGTCAATCCACGACTGCTTTTAGAACCAGCATGTGAATCATATATCTACGATATATTTTTATTTTTTATGGAGATTAAAATGTAGTCCTTGTGGTTTAATGGCTAAGACGTCTAACTTCGGAGCAGATGGTTGCATGTTCGATTACTGTGGTGAATTTGTAGAAATTATTTCTATTTTCACAAATTACAACAATTGCACCAGACAGACAAAGAAATAAAAGCTTTTAGTAATGTAGATATACTTTTCAGTGGTTTTTGAGTTACAAAGAACGATGGTTTTTAAGTTACAAATAGTGATTTTTAAGTATTCTATCTTATAGAAATAGTGCTTCTTTCTTTCTTGAATCTCTTATCTTAATTACAACCATTACCCGTGTGCAAATTGATTGATATAGATATTTGAGAGAAGAGATAGTTTAGATGGATGTTTGTTAATATAGATGATGAATGAAGATCATAGCTTGTATACGAAATTCTTGGCAACGAATTGATTGTGACTATTCTTTCGAGTGAAGATAACCAAATTCTGACGACTTGTGACTCAAAGGCATAAAGTTGTGCGTGAGTGAGACAACGTTCTCCAAATAGATGGCAATTTTAATAGAGTCTGTCCTTGAGCTTTATTGATAAATATCGTGTAAGAAGGCCTTATCGGAAATTGCTCTTATGAAAATGAATAGAAGTAGATTATCGTTTGGTTTCATAGACATCTTATGGATGAAAACAAAATCTCCTTTGTGAGTTCCTGTTATAATTTCGGCTTCTATGAGATCATTATCGAATGAACGGCATCTAAGTTGAGTTTCATTGCAGTATGCAAACTTAGGATTGATGTTTCGCAACAAGAAGATTGGAGATCCAATCTTCATTGACAAACGATGTTGAGGAATACCACTGAGATTCATTGCGTTCAGATACTCGGGCAGATAGAGATGTTCGTGTGGTGGATTATCAGAAGTGTTAATTTTATTCGCACTTGTATTGTATGCTCTGTAATCTCTCCTTGTATTCTTAGACTTATCAATCGATTGATGTTATCGAAACTCTCGTTCATCTTGATTGATGTGCCGCATATTTATCATGAGTTTTTTTGACTTTGATGTGATTCTAGCTTTATGAGTTACAAATAGTGATTTTTTAGTAATCTACCTATAGAAATAGTGCTTCTTTCTTTCTTGACTGTCTTTTTTTTCCAATTGATACTTTTGAGAGGTTCTTGAGTTACAAATAATGATGGTTTTTGAGTTAAAAATAGTGATTTTTCATTATTCTGCTTAAGAGAAATAATGCTTCTTTCTTTCTTGACTCTCCTTTTTATTCCAAGTGATACTTTTCAGTAGTTTTGAGTTACAAATAGTGATTTTTCAGTATTCTACCTAATGGAAATACTGCTTCTTTTATTTCTTGATTCTTTTTTTCATTCCAATTGATACTTTTCAGTGGTTTTTAAGTTACAAATAGTGATTTCTTAGTATGCTACCTAATGAAGTACTGCTTCTTTCTTTTTTGACTTTCTTTTTAATTACAATTGTTACTTTTCAGTCAAAGTAAGTTCAGTTTTGACAGATAAGTCAAAAAAGCAATATGAAGAGAGTTGTAGTTCCCATGGGCTAATGGATAGGATGTCTGACTTCGGATCGGAAGGTTACGGGTTCGATTCCTGTCGCGGATGTTTCATTGTAAAAATTCTTTCTATTTTTCATTCTCACAGAAAACTGCGCCGGACAGACACACAGACAGACAGACAGAGAAATAAAAGATTTTAGTAATATAGATTGTTACTTTTCAGTCAAAGTCAGTTCAGAATTGACAGATAAGTCAAAAAAGCAATATGAAAAGAGTTGTAGTTCCCATGGGCGAATGGATAAGATGTCTGACTTCGGATCGGAAGTTTGCAGGTTCGATTCCTATCACGGATGTTTCATTGTAAAAATTGTTTCTATTTTTCATTCTGACAGAAAACTGCGCCAGACAGACACACAGACACAGAGAAGTAAAAGATTTTAGTAATATAGATTATAGAAACACAAAAACATTTATCTTTCCATTTTGCACCCCAAAAAATCACTAAAATATACATATATTTATTCATAAAAACAAGAATTTAAGTTGTTACCAATCCAAAAAAAGACATATCTTTTAATCCTTTTTTTTTTGCAAAAATTAAAATAAAAATATAAGACATAAAATAAAAACCAATTTAAGAAAAAATAAAACAAGCCTTATATTTTGTGAGCAAAGCCTCTTATTTTTTTTTGTGTATGTGTTTCATTCATATTTCTTTTATTGATACCAGTACACTATCAGTTATTATCAGTTATTTGTTATATAAAGACATTAAAATAAAGTAAATATCTCTTTGATATTGTTCAACTTTATTAGGGGAAATGGTTGAACTAAATAAAGGGATATAAAGTCCTACAACACGGATTTCAGAAAAAAATTTAATCATTTATTAAAAAATATCTAAAAATATATAAAATATCTTTTAATTCTTTTTTTTTTGCAAAAATTAAATAAAAGATATGAGACAAAAAAATAAAAGTCAATTTAAGAAAAAAAGAAAACAATCCTTATATTCTTGTTAGCAAAGTCTTTTATTTTTATTTTTTTTGGTTTTTGTGTCATTCATACTTCTTTTATTGACACCAGTACAACATACTATCAGTTCTTATCAGACAATAAATAAGTAAATATCTCTTGGATATTATTGAATTCTAATAGGGGAAATGGTGGAAATAAATAAAGGGATATAAAATCTTAGAAATACGGATTTCAAAAAAAAAAAAATAATTATTTACTGCAAAGTAACCTAATTATATTCCTTATAATATAAGTTAACATAAAACTATAATATCTAACAATATATATACAACAATGAACAAACAATAGATTTATATACAACTATATACACAACAATAAACAAACAAATAGATTTAATAAATGTAACTTCATGATAATAATCCTCTAAAAATTCTTTACTCAATAATAACGACAATATTTCGAATAATCTGATCAATTAAACTTCATCAGGTTGAAAAAGGAAGAAATAAAACTATTTATTTCCTTGAACATAAAACAAGCAAATTCTAAATTCCAATTCCAAATTACAATGATAAAAGTTAAATTTGATGTGATATAATTCAAACACTTTTATAATATAATTCAATTATTAAAATGATTAACAAAAAACATGAGATTACAAATGAATCAATTATTAAATAGCAAATAAGAAACATTATTGTTTGTTTTATGTTCAAGGAAAGAAATAGTTTTATTTCTTTATTTTTCGACCTTATGAAGAATAATTGATCAGATTATTCGAAATATTATCGTTATTATGAAGTAAAGAATTTTTGAAGGATTATTATCTTGAAGTTATATTTATTATTAATTATAATAACTTATACTTAATAATAAATGACTTATTATTAAATAAGTATAAATAAGTATAAATAAATACCTATTAAGTATAATACTTAAGAGAAACAAACATTTGGACAAAGTTCGAGAAAGAAATATGAAAATATAACTAAGCATTCATTATATATAAAATGAAGAAAATAGAGGATAGAAAAGAGAAAAATTACAAAACAGCCACCAGGGCGTTACAATATTATAGATAAATTATTGTGTGCAATTGTTGCAATAAATAATAATAATAAGCAATAGAACGATTTTATTTATTTCCACCATTTCCCCCTATTAAAATTCAACAATATCAAAGAGATATTTATTTTATTTTAATGTCTTTATGTAACAAATAACTGATAATAACTGATAGCATTTTGTACTGGTGTCAGTAAAAGAAATTTGAATGACACATCAAAAAAATAAAAAAATAAGAGGCTTTGCTCACAAAATATAAGTCTTGTTTTATTTTTTTTCTTAAATTGATTTTTATTTTTTGTCTCATTTTTTATTTAATTTTTGCAAAAACAAAAGAATTAAAATATATTTTACATATTTTCAGATATTTTTTAGTAAAGGATTAAATTTTTTTTTGAAATCCGTTTTTTTAGGACTTTATATCCCATTATTTATTTCAACCATTTTCCCTATTAAAATTCAACAATATCAAAGAGATATTTACTTTATTTTAATGTCTTTATATAACATATAACTGATAATAACTGATAGGATTTTATACTGGTGTCAATAAAAGAAATATAAACAAACAAAAAAAGGATTAAAAGATATGTTTTTTGGATTGGTAACAACTTAAATTCTTGTTTTACAAAAAACATATGTACATTTTAGTGATTTTTTACGGTGCAAAATGGAAAAAAATTGTTTTTGTGTTTCTGTAATTCACATTAAATACAATCAAAGGCACCAGAACAATTGTGAGTCAAAAAAGTTTAGTTAAAATGTGAAAATTCCTTCTGTAGCTTATATAACCTTGTGTTCAGTTGGCAAAAACATGGCGGACGCTGGGGGTTGGCCACACTGTAGTAATAATCTGCCATTCTGAGATATTGTGTTGTCAAAATGATGTATTTACTTAAAATAATAAATTTATAATATTAAGATCTAAATCACATCTTCATATTCGATATCACAAAATTTGTGAAATGCGGCTAACAAAGTACAGTTGAAAGCTGAAATTTTTCAATAACGAAGAGTTAAAAGGCTAGTTTAGGATAATAACGTAGGATAATTTATTTGTATTATTACTACAGCAAAAAATCTAAACAACACAGGTTTCTATTTCACATTATGGTTGCCTTTAGTTATTCTAATGTGGTATGTTTTTTGTTTTTTTTTTTAGCCTTTATTACATCAGAGAGGCAGGAATACTTCAGAAAATTCATGAGCATAACTTCGTTAATCGTCCAATGAGTTGTGATCCATCACTGAGCCATTCAGCCAATTGGAAAATATCAATTACCCCATTTATAATATTAATGATTGGTATAATATTGTCATGTCTGTCATTGGTATTAGAGTTAAAAATATCAAGACACATTTAAAGAAAGAGATCTACACAAAGTATCCTTCTCTGGAGTCGTTTAAATTCTAGAAATTTTTGGATGCTATTTTGTAATTTTCTTAGGTTTTATTTTTGTTTGTTTCTTTTTTTTAATTATTAACATTGGCGGATTTCCCAATAGGCGCAGGAGGGCCTCATCAATCAAGGGGGCCTCAAAATTTACCTCTCAAAATAAAAAAACAAATTATTTTTTGGTTGTAAAAGCAAGATTTCCTTTTTTTTTTGTTGTTGTTGTTGTTGTAAAAGCAAGATTTCCTTTGTTTAAACATTACTCCAGAAATGTAATTATAATAAATAAATACAACATCATCTTTTCAAAAAACATCGCTATATTTTGCAGATATATTTTATCTGCTTCTTCGGGCGGTAGAATTCTTCCTTAACAAAGGTTTAAATGATGGAATAATAACAATATATGGTAATTACAATGTTAATAATATAGGTTCATACATGTCAAATCGTATACATATTGATAATCATAATTATTACAGTTAATTTTGTTGTCTGATCTTTTTAAGAAAAGGTTTAAATGATGGAATAATGATTACAATGTGAACAATATATGTCAGATCATATACCTATTAATAATTTATAATTATAGTTAATAAAACCAAGTAATCATAAGTATGATAAAGCAGAATAATAACATTAAATTCTTGGTAAAGAGTGAAAACAATAAAATTTTGTAACTTTTTACAATAAATAGTATATTACTGGAATTTTTTAATATTTATACAATTTTTCCTGAATTTATCTAATATAATTGGGCTTATTTCAACACCTTTTTGCTTGTTAAAGCATTTGAAGCTTCTTATTACGCAAGTATTCGAGCATAAACCTTAGTTCTGTATTATTCATATTTCTGAAAACAATTTGTACGATCGGATCGGGGTTATGTCCTAATGTTAGGGAATGGTGGGCCCAATCTGATATCTCGGGATGGTTGTTTTTGGTAGCGCTGATGTGTTCATTGACACGTTCTTTTAGCTTTCTTCCTGTGCTCCCAAAATAGATTCCGTTGCATGATCTACATTCAATTTATAAATAACACCTGCCATTTCCATAATATCGTTGTTTTCTTTTCTTTTACAAATTAAAGATCCTAAATTTTGATTAGCTACACGGATAATCGATATTTCATTATTCTTACAAATTTCATTTATTCTCTTTGAAATCTTAACATTATATGGAATCCTTATGATATTTTTAATTTCCTTGTCTTTCTTATTATTATCCTTAGCCTTCCTTTGAAAATTTTTTTTACATATTCTATTTACTGTTTTCTTTGGATATTCATTTATATACAAATTATTTTTAAATTCGTTGGTTTTACAGATCCATTTGGTTTCATCTAAAGTGTTTTGAGTGATTCTTTTTAACCCATTTATAATGATCGCCTTCTTAGTTGGCCAATTATGCATGGAGTTAAAGTTAAGCATGATATTACTTTGATACGGTTTATGATAGTGCTCGTAATATATAAGGTTATTTTTGTTACACAGGTTCAAGTCTAGAAAAACAATTTGGCTTTGCTTTTCCTCCTCCATTTTAAATTTGATGTTATCATCTATATTGTTTATTTTGTTAAAGAAAATTTTGAATTGCCTTGATGTATCTCTCCATATTATTAAAATGTCATCCGCATATCTTAAATAATCAAATTCATTCTTATTACATGTTATGATGTTGTTGGTTTCAAAATAGTTGAAGAATATGTTAGCTAGGGTTCCCGATACTGGGCTACCCATTGGAAAGCCAATATTTTGTCTGTACCATTTGTTGTTAATTTTAAAAAAAAACAATTAAAACATATTAACTCTAGTATTTCTATTACTTGTTCTTTCTTAATTTTGTTGTTTGAAAGAATTTCTGGATTTTTATCACACATTTCTTTTATCATTTCAAGTGTCTTTTTAAATGGTATAGAGGTATACATACTGACTGCATCTAATGAAAAAAGCCTAAATTGCTTATTGTTATTAGCGTTAAAAACTTTCAATTTTTCTACTACTTGGCTAGTATTCTTTACTATTATATCGTTATTTACAGTTGGTAATTTATTAAGAAAATTGTTCATGAATCTAGCTAAATTTTGTAGTGGTGATCCGAATGAATTGATAATTGGCCTCATAGGAACTAATTCTTTATGTAATTTGGGTCTTGGTTCAAATGATGGATTTCTTGCCATATTGCTTGTTATTTCTTCATATTCTTTGTACGTTATTATTTTATCTTTTTTCATTTGTGAGATTTTCTCTTTAACATCTTCATAGAGTTTATTATTAGGGTTAGTGTTAATCATTTGAAATTCTTTCTCTTTTAGTAATGCTTCAACTTTGTTGATGTATTCTTGTTCTTCCATCATCACTAACTTATTTCCTTTGTCAGCTTTTAGGAACCTAACATTTTGATCGTTCTTATGTTTTTATGTTTTTAAAATGTCCTTCTGTTTTTTATTCATATTGGTGCATGACACATCTTTACCAATGTTACATAGAATTTCTGTTATATATGCTTTGTTATTGATATTTTTACCACATCTTTCAATGTCTACGAACAAGTTAAAAAAATTCTTTTTTTCAGATATTTGGAAATTAATCCCTTTGTTTAAAACGTTCATTTCATCTATCTTGAGTTTTCTTTTGCTCAGGTTGCATACATAATCTCTGTGTTTTGTATATCTGTTGAAATATTGTTCATTCCATTTGTTCCATCTATCATTAATTTTCTTTTTCTTTCTATTTAATAAGGTTCTTAAGGTATGATTAAAAATGCTACTGTTTATTTCCATTATGTTGTTGTAGAGTTGATCATCAAACTCTTTTTTCATTGTCTTGTTTACGTTGAATTCCAATTCGTTCAAGCTCTTCCATTTTTTCTTACATTCATTTTTTTGGTTCTGTATAATCTTCCATTTAAAGTCTCTAATAGTATTTTTGATCCAACTATTTTTTATTAATAAGGGTATCTTTAAACTTTCTATAGGCCTGGGTAACATGCCGAAGTATTTACATTTCGAGATGAAATATAGGTTTGATTCCCATTGCGCTATTTTTTTAATGCATTTCTGATGATCCAATATTATTTTATATGTGTTCTTACCATATTTCTCTTTGATGTCTCTGAAGAATCCCTTCCTATCGTCTATATTTTGTTTAAACATTACTCCAGAAATGTAATTATAATAAATAAATACAACATCTTCATCTTTTCAAAAAACATCGCTATATTTCGCAGATATATTTTATCTGCTTCTTCGGGCGGTAGAATTCTTCCTTAACAAAGGTTTAAGTGATGGAATAATAACAATATATGGTAATTACAATGTTAGTAATTATTGTGACTGGTGCTTCGAAAACGTTACTGTTCAAATTACCCATAAAGACACCGTTATTCGTGAAAAACAACGTCATCTACTTGTCAGACTCATTCGTAACAACATTCGAAATACTCGGAGCTTGCGACTGTGTTTACTACCTAACCAAGGTAAAGTTATGGAGTGCGTGGGAGTGAGTAGGACCAGCTCTCACTTTCTCCTGAATGGATCTTTTACTCGATTTGCCGACTGGAGATTTATCCATCGTGCCCGCCTTAATTTGGTTCCTTTAAATGCTAATAGGCGATGGCACGCTGGAGGAATTAAGAACTGCCGTCGCTGCAACTATAGAGAAGAGACACTACCGCACGTCCTGAACCATTGCATGTCATACGCAGCAGCCTATCAACGACGCCACAATGCTCTGGTGGATAAATAAAAAGTTACAAAATTTTATTGTTTTCACTCTTTACCAAGAATTTAATGTTATTATTCTGCTTTATAATACTTATGATTACTTGGTTTTATTAACTATAATTATAAATTATTAATAGGTATATGATCTGATATATATTGTTCACATTGTAATCATTATTCCATCATTTAAACCTTTTCTTAAAAAGATCAGACAACAAAATTAACTGTAATAATTATGATTATCAATATGTATACGATTTGACATGTATGACCCTATATTATTAACATTGTAATTACCATATATTGTTATTATTCCATCATTTAAACCTTTGTTAAGGAAGAATTCTACCGCCCGAAGAAGCAGATAAAATATATCTGCGAAATACAGCGATGTGTTTTGAAAAGATGAAGATGTTGTATTTATTTATTATAATAAGATTTCCTTTTTTTTTTTAGTTGTAAAAGCAAGCCTAGGGGGCCTCACCAGTCAGCCTTGGGGCCCCATTCACCCTAGTATTTCCTTTTTTTTTTTGGTTGTGGAATAATGGATCTCTTGCCCCGGGCCCCCAAAGGCGTTGGTACGCCACTGGTAATGAAAATATTTAGAGGGGGCCTCAAAAATGAATTGCGCCTAATGCCTCTCAAGTGCTAAATCCACCACTGAACAGTCCTATTAAGTGAACTTTATAATAAAGTATTCCTGTGATATAGGTGCTCTTAGTATTAATCATATGCTTTAAAATTTAAAAATAGAAAAAAGTAAACAAAAATATATAAAAATTTCAATCTTATTTTTCTCAATTAAGTCATCAATGAATTGTAATTTAATAGATTTTTATAATATTAAGGTTATATTTAATTGATTAAAGAGTTTAAAGAAAATAAGATTTACTCTTCTTACTTGTTACTTACTTTTATATGTATGTAACGCAGCTAGTTATTTCTGGTATTTATAGCAGTATTTAAATTATTTTTTAAACTTTTTATATAGAAGAAATTTTTTTAATATAATTTTGTTTATAAATTTTCCTTTTATTGTTAAAACTATTAATTTTTTTCCTAATATTATTTTTTTCGTTTGTTGATATTTTTTTAATAAAGTTTAAATATAAGTTATATTAAATAGAGTAGGGATTTTCAAAATCAAAGCCAGCACACCTGATTAAGCATCTTTATATTATTAAAATACCAAGTTAGAGATAGTGATTAGGAAACCAATCACAGTGCTTCGCAACGGCTTCTGAATCACCTTTACTTTACAATAGACTGCGCCGGCTGGTCTAGAAAATGCAAACGTGAGTCTCTTTACGACCTTTGCTATTTTACCCACCACTATTTATTCGTCGTTCTTAACTCAAACCTCATGAATACACTGAATTCCTAATAATGATTAAAAAAAAACTTAAGTTAAGAAACTGTGAAAAGATTTAAAATGGGGGGAAAAAAATGAACAATAAGAATTGCCCATGAGGGGATCGGACCCACGACGTTCGCGTTATTAGCATGACGCTCTAACCAACTGAGCTAACAAGCCACCTACAACATTGAAGAAATCCTAAAACAGTCGCTTCTTAAGTATCTACTTTAAACAACGTGATACTAATTTTAGAGAAAATAATGTAGTTATCAAACTCCCAATTCTAAACGATTACATAACCAATATCTCATTATGTCATAAGTTGGGAAACTGTGAAAAGATTTAAAATGGAGAGAAAAAAGTTGAAGAATAAGAATGTCCCACGAGGGGATCGAACCTACGACCTTCGCGTTATTAGCACGAAGAATCTAACCAACTGAGCTAACAGAAGCCGTTGCGAAGCATTGTGGGATATGTGTCCACAAACAGACAGACAAACCGGGGATATAAGGCATCTTTCAGAACTTATAAGACTTGAAAATGTTCCGACTTAAGTGGAACGAAACCAGTTTGTGATGTTAATTTACTTGTAGATAGTTTTAATTCTATATAATTTTTATTTCAACAGTGATGTGAATTTAATTGTAAATAGTTTTTTTTTGATTGTACATAGTTTTTTATTTTAATAATATAAAATTTTTATGCTTAATCAGGTCGGTTTTGATTTTGAAAATTCCGATAGTATTGTCTAAGTTTTTAATTTGCTGTATAGGTAAAAAGATCCAGCAATCTAATTCATAGTGTAGAATAGAATCAACCAAAGATTTATTAATTGTTAATTTCGTATTAAATGAAAAAATATCTTTTAAATGAACAAATATAAACTTTAGAGAAAATAATTACTTGATGCTCTAATTATAGTATGTCTCCCATGTGAAGGACTCATTGATGAACAAGCCAAAATACTTTTGGTGAGAAACGATCTCAATATTTTAACAGTTGCATGAGTTTTAGTTATTTTCTGTATGAGTAAAATTTAGACAATTGTATTTATGGATTTCAAAATAGAGATTATTATCAACAGCTTTGTTTTTATATTTGATTAAAAGAATTTTTTTTGTTGTTGTTCGTTGTGATTTTATTTATTAAAGACCATTTGATAACATTATTTATATCGTTTTGAAGTGAAGAGAAAGCATTTTTTTGATTCATGTAGCTTCTCATTAATCACATCGTTGCATAAATATAGATGCTTGAATATTTTATACAGTTAAAAATAGAATTAATGTATAAAGAAACAGCAACGGTCCCAAAGGACAACAGCAAGCTTGCATAGGGACATGGCATATTAGTGAAAGTGACCCATTTGAGGTCAGAAATAGATTAAGGGGTCTTAGTAAGAATAATGTCTATGGGCCCATGTCTCCAGCTCTTACCGTTCGTAGATAGTGGCCATGTCAAGATACAACTTTGATTGCAGATTGCGCGGCCATCATAGTAGGTACATCTCTGGTTTTTGTTGCATTCATCTGCCCTGGAGATACTGGCTCTAACAGTATGTCACATGACCCCCAACTATCCCAGAACCACGTGACCTGGACATGGGCACCTGGTTACGGGCCCATAAATCAAGATTTTTTCTGACCTCAAATGGGTCACTTTCACTATTAGGCCATGTCCTTATGCAGGCTTACTTTTGTCCTTTGAACCCTCCGGGTATGGCAGTCTTGATATTGTAAAGTTTGCTAACATTTTCATTTAATTTTATTTTTATCTTTCTATTTTTTTAGTAATTTTTTAATAAATTTGAGATATTGCCCTTATTCCCATTGCTTGTAATTTTTAAAGAAGGATGTGGTGATAAACATTTGTCAAAAGCCTTTTTAAAATCAATCATGTCGATGTATATGATAATGCTGTCATTTTTGGTTATTGTTAATTTCAATGTTTAAATGTTTAAATAAATTAATTGTGCTATTATTTTCTTGAAAGGCAAATTGTTTTTTAAATAAATTATAACATTTCACTATAAATATCTTCTTTACTGTCCAATATTTCTGTTCCATTTCAACAGGGAACTTCTTCATGTGAGGATAAAAAAAAACTTTCTTTATCTTTTACTTTTCATTCGTTACGAATACGTATTATATTACGAATACATAATATAATATATCATGTTAAAATAATTTGCGCACGTTAAGTTATTTCATTAAATGTAGCCATTTTATTGATTTATTTTTTCCAGTCTTTATCACCAACCTCAACTAGCAATAACCAAATCTTGAAAATAAAAATGACATTCTTCGAGACTTTGAACGCCCCTCCAGGCCAGCAACAACGACAGTGGACTTTGCCGAAATTTCAATATCACTTGATTCTCGCCTATTCCTATATAAAGACTGAGTTTTGTATTTAATTCTATCTTGTAACTTCACCTGAAGAAGTTAGTCAAAGTCGCTGACGAAATCGATTGTGTGAGCTCTTTTAATTTGTAATTTTGTATTTTAGTCTAGTGCGTTTGGCTTAAATTATATCACGTTAACATAATATAAGACTTTGAGAGGAATCAAATTGGATTTTACTTAAAATTTCTTTTATTTTAATATAATCATATAGAACCTTTGTTAAATAACATTCAGTGATTTCAGAGCTATTTGATAATAAAGAAATTGGTCTATAATTTTCAAACTGATCAAAGTCATTTGGAATCACATAGACAATTTATCTTATGTTTAGGTAAATACCTGCATTGTATATTAAATTATCTGCAGTAAAAATGGCAAAATAGTCTTTAATTTCTTTTTAATTTCTTTTATGCTTACATGAACAACTCTAGTTGAAAGGTTGTTTTTAATTTAGAATAATATTGTGAGTATCATTTACATACGGAATTCATAAAGCCATTGTAGTCCGTAGGATTGGTTCATGGTAAACAACATTAATAGTTTTATAATTTTCATTGAAATGTTATTGAGTAAAGCTTTTATGAAATAATAAGAAAAATAAAAAGACAACACACGTACTAAAATTTAAAAAATATTTAAATACATTAAAATCTGACATGTTTCGAACAGCTAGCTGTTCATTTACAAGTGAAATAACAAAGATACACAGGTGGTTTAAATACCAGAAAACTCAATGAAAAGGAAGCGATCGTCATGTGATGTGATGGAAGGACCTCTGTCGATGAAAAACGTAAACCGTGACTTAGGAAACAAAAGAACATCGCTCGGGCTGAGTGGAAGAACCGGAATGATGATTGGAATACCATCTCTGGTTACAAGTGGATGTTGAGACATCAGTTGGGCTAAGTATACGAACCGGAAATGACGCCTGGAACTCCAGCTCTTGGCTATATGTAGATACTGAGACATCTGCGATCGGAATTGCGACAACAGCAATCTGTATATAAAAAAAAAGTAAGCATAATGTTTTATATGTTTCTGTTCCTTTCCAGAGTTCTGCTTTTCCGGCTTTATCCAAAATTCTGCGACCATACGAAATTTGTTTAACTTCATCTATTAAGTTTAATTTGGCTTCGGCTAGCAACAATAAAGCTAAAAAAACATGTAATAATCCCAGGGGTGTAGTTTATTTAGATGTCTTGGAGCAGGTATGTCGGGGAAACCTTGCAACCAATCCGCAAGCGTATTGATCAGCATAGTTATGCCCTCCTCTCAAATGATCTCAATTATTTGACCGTTAAACATGTTTTACATACGGGACACAGAATTGACTATGATAATCCGTTGATATTGGCGCATGATTCTAATGACCTTTTACGAAAATGTAGAGTCATTGATTATTTTATCTGACCCCGACTGCTACAATGACTATTTCTGTCAGAACAATATACTGTTATGGATTCTGAAAAAAAGAAAAAGATATAGATTTTCAGGTCTGACTTTCTAATTTCATTCAGCCACCCCCACCCCCCTTTTTTCCTCCACCCCTCTTCCCTTCCCCTC
>JAFIDM010081261.1:173055-206141 GCA_023159025.1 Thereuonema tuberculata | reverse complement strand
GCCTAATGGATAAGGCATCTGACTTCGGATCAGAAGGTTACAGGTTCGATTCCTGTCGCGGATATTTCATTGTAAAAATTATTTCTATTTTCCAGTCTCTCAGAAAATTGCGCCGGACAGACACACAGACAGAAAGACAGGCAGAGAAATAAAAGATTTTAGTAATATAGATTAAAAATTAAAAAATTAATAGACCAAACTCACAACTCAAAAATAAAAAAAATAATAAACAGTAATGAGTTTTATTTTTGTTCTGATTGATTTCTTTATTAATAACTTATCAAAGATTAGCATTAAAAATGGGGTTTTAATAAGTTAAAGTTGGGAGAGATGACACTCAATTTGAATTTTTCACGTAAAATATTAAAAACCTTATTTTTTAAATGTTTGAAAGCTTTAAACTGCTGATTTATCCTTTGCCTTCATATTTACGTTATTTTTTTTAGTGTTTTTAATGCTGTTTCTTATTTTTAGAATTTAAAAAAATTTTGGGACATTGTGTCATCTCTCCCATACCTATTGGAGAGATAGCACGGGTAGTAGAGGATAGATGGCCACATGGATTATGAATAAGAGACATGCACAAATCAAGCTACTTCTTTATTTTTTTAAAAACATATGAAATGAAACACTAAAATTAAGTTGAATAATGATATGTTTGAAAAAACACCTTTTTGGAAAAAACTGTTTAACAAAAAAATAAAATTCCCTGTTGATCAAAACATTAAATATATATATTTTTACTCAAAAAGAAACAATATTAAAAAACAAATACAAATAAAAAGAAACAAATTTATTACACATACAAATCAAATTAAGTTAAATTTAAATATAAAACTAGAGTATTAACTTAAGTAATAATTAGGCTATTTACTTATTTTAACGTTTATTTAAGAAAAATAAAATAAAATTTAATTATTAAACAAGAAACAGTTTAACAAATAGTTTTAATAAACTGAATAAAATCTTTTGATTTGCTTACAGTATTTTAAAATAAAAATGCAAAATATCATCATCGAAGTCACTATAACAATAAATATACGAATAAAATAATCATCGCTTGGGGCCGAACCAAGAAGGGAAAGAAAACTGTAAAGCTCAAAGATGAATGAAAGAGTGCGTATGGAGTAAGAAAAATATTGAAACTGTCGAGAAAACTTTTTTAGCAACAATGCGGGAGAGGGGAGGGGGGATAGATGTTAATGCGTGAAAGGTTTAATCCAAGAAATTAAATTTATCAAAATTTAGTTAAATTTGATCAAACTTTATCAATGAAAAAGTTTATATTGAGAACCAAGAGGGAAAGGGAGGGAAAGGTGAAAGTTAAAAGGGGCTGGGAAGCTTACTTGTGGAAGCCGTATTGGAGGATGGTTACCACGGACAGGTTGTCATTTTAGCAATTCTTGTCCGTAAGGATATGAACATCTATCCCCCCCCCCCTCTCCCGCATTGTTGCTAAAAAAGTTTTCTCGACAGTTTCAATATTTTTCTTACTCCATACGCACTCTTTCATTCATCTTTGAGCTTTACAGTTTTCTTTCCCTTCTTGGTTCGGCCCCAAGCGATGACACAAGCAGCGGCGACCCACCCCCGAAAAGGATAATAGAACGGACCCCGGCACACGTGACCAAATTGTTTCTCTGTGGCTTGTATCGTGGTTTTTTTAAATTTTGTATTCGATCACTTGAAAACAGGGCGTGATCGCCCAGAAAGTACTCGTGAAATGTTTATTTTGTAAGTTTATAAATTTTAGTTCTATATTTGAAAGTGTGGTGGCCTCAATTTCATTCCATTTATACCAATAAAACTGGAATTTTTTGCACATCTCGTGTGAGCCACAGTTATCAGATTTCCAAAATACTTTAGATTTTATTTTTATAAGTCTACATGAAACTTTGTGATAATTAATTTTTTTTTAAATTATGCAAATTGTAATTGTATTGTGATGAATATAAAATAAAAGAAAAACAAAAAGAAAAGAAAAAGAATAAAAAAGTGGAGAGATGACACGTATCATCTCTCCCCTTTTTAAGTGTGTCATCTCTCCCCAAATGGGGAGATGGGCAAATGACACACTCCGCCATTTCCACCAAATGGGACCCAAGACACTAGTGACCGGTACATAACCTTGCGCACTCTATTTACATATTTACACAGTGAATTATAGCGAAAGATGCCTTAAGGAAGGGCTGTTAGCTAAACAAGTTCGCAAAGTCAACGAAAATTCGAGCACAAACCTGGCTATAACTTTGGAAGAGAAACTCAATAAAATCTCATATATCAATTCAGCACAAACAACTATGTACACTAAAGCTCAGACTGGCCTCGGGTTTTGGTCATGTGATGCGCTTCAGTCTAGTGCGAACCCTTCTTGAAGTTACATTACATGTGTCATCTCTCCCCATGTGTCATCTCTCCCAAATTTACTATATTATTTATACTTATTACTATTTATAAAGCTTATTAGCCAGTTTCTTTTTTTAGATAATTTAATTTATAATAATTATTTTTTTATTTTTTTAAGTTATTTTAAATAGTAATTTTTTTCTTATATATTTCTTATAATTGCATCATCCATCAATGGTTGATTAAAGACATCATATTGTTCCTTTTCTTCTGTAATAATTAGTGTCTAAAGTAATTTATAAAGTTTTTGTGGACAAATTATTTTTCTCTTTTTGAGATGTAATAAAACGAGCCTTTCGAATTATTTTTGTTAATTTATTTTCGTGCTTGTAAGGATCCTTATTGTAATCATTGTTTATTTCGTAAGTTAAATTGATGATTCCTTCAATAAAATATTCATCATCAATTCTGATATTTTTTTTGTTTATAGTATTTTTCTTATAGGTAATATTATTTTCTTTATTACTGTTGTATTCGAGAATGAGATCGTAATGATCTGATATAACCCATTCTATAATATTTGCTGTTATTAGATTTTTGATTTAGCAAAGCAATGGTCAATGCAAAAATTGGAAGTTGATAAAGAGTTTGTAATATTTTTGATAGTTCTATATACATAGTTTCTAGTAGTCTTTAATTCCTAAATAAATTTGAAACTCTTTTTTCGATTTCTCTTTGAATCTGTATTAATATTGGATTAGTTTTTTATCTGCATCAATTGAATTTTGTCTTTAGACCTAACATATAATGACTGGTCAGTCCAAAGAATTTATAAAATATCATCCAGAAAAGACAATCAATTTTCAATTGAAATTAGGATGCCTTTTGAGTTAAGCTGAGATTGTGAGACGGCCGTTTCGAGCTTATTGAGTTCTCCTCAGCCAGGGATACATAGCGAGTGCAAAACTCAAAAGGTGAACGGAGGAAAGAATAAGTTATGCAAGATATAAACAGTTAATCCTCAATGACTAAAACAAGAAAATAAAAACAAGAACAAATTGTGGACTGCAAAACCTATGGTAGAACTACGGCTGCCTCAAAAGGTATTTTACCACAAAAAAAAAAAGAAATCATACCGTACTGTAAAAAAATATTCAAAAAAATTAAAATTACTAATAAATCTTTTAAAGGATAAAAAATAAAAGCAAATTCATCATTGAATTAAGATGTTTCTGGCTGAGGAGAGCTCAACAAGCTCGAAACGGCCTTCCAGGATCTCGACTTGACTCAAAAACGCATCCTAATTTCAATTCTGAACTGTTTACTGTTGTTTTTACCCTTTTCTTTTCTTTGCGGCAGTGGTGATGCAGGTTGGTCCACAGTGGCCAAATGAGTTAAATGCGCTCAACAATTAGGCTAACCAGTAAAACAGATTTTTTACATGTCAATAAAGAAACGTATCTTTTGTAAAATGCATGATATTTCTATTTATGCTTTAAAATAGTGTCTCTAAGAAACATTGTGATTTTTTTTAAATTACTTTTTGAAAGATATAAGAATTAGCTTTCTGAAGTTATGCTGATAAAAGTCACTGTATAATTAATTTTCAGAATTAATTTTTGAATTTTGCTCTAAATTCTAAAGTTTTCTTTTTCTCTTCACGATTCCCAATAACAGATTAGAAGGGGTTTAAACAGCGACAAATGACTAACTCTAATTAGGACTGGCCAATAACTTTAATATCTTAAATTTGAAATAATCTTACTCCTTAACATGGCTGTATAAACATCGAAAAATGAAGAAATTTACATTAGAGTTAACTCTTCAATACAAGTCCACAATGTCACTTACAAAATCCTTCGGCCGAAATAAGTTTCAGTTTATTGAAAAAATTTTCGAAATTCAGAATAACCCTATTTTGTAATTACGATACAGACGCTTTTTCTTTCTTTTTTTTGTTTTTTAATTTCACAGACAAATTGCAGTCAGACTCGCGAAAGAGAAATTATCTAAGAGCAGCAATACACTCCTGCACAGTAACACCACTCAAAGACAACTGAATAACTGTGTATGCACACCCTTTGTAAAATATTGTAAGAATTAGAACAAAATTACAATTAAAACTGTATTTGTACATAATTAAAAACTTAAAAAGGAAATTTATTCTTTAACTAATTTCAAAAAAGATGATAATTTAAATAGGAATTTAAACATGTGTAAATTCCTAAATAAAATTACCTAAAATAGAATACACACATAGTTAAAAGATAGAAGCTAAAAATAAGAATATAGCTAATGTATAGAACTAGCTATAGCTAGTTTCAATCTCCCTGCTCAGACATCTTCATCAGAAGTAAGAAACTAAATACTACAGTGGTTTTTAAAGGATTCACAGCGACCACAAACCAATTGGGATAGAACAAATCCATTTGAGAAAAGGTGAAGGTCGGACTAAAATATCTGAATATGAAATATAAAAGAAAAACGCACAAGACTAAAAGCTCACTGATCTGTTTTTAGAAATTGTGATACTAAAAATTCAAGACGGCCTATTTCACGTTTCCTGACCATCATCAGTTGGATCTGCCCAGTATCTTACAGCTCAATGAACTCAGAAAACATATAAAGAAAACAAAAGTAGACACAACAATGGCCCTTTATATTAAAAAACATCAAAACATAAGAAAAGGAATAAAAAGGCCAAAGAATGAGTCTCCGCTAGCGATTTATATTCATTGCAAGTATCGTTTGCTTTGGCGCATATCGTACTAAAACATTTATTGATATCGAGGATTTGAATGGGCTTTTAGAGTTGTTAAGAAAGGTAAGAATGGTAATATTAGATCCCGATGTGATTCTAATATTATGATATTTTAAAAAGTGTTTGATAGCAAAATACAGCTTAGGGATTGTATTGAACCGAAATATACATTACAAACTTAATCTTATTTCTAGGCTTATTTGGATTAAATACGGAACGAAGGGATTTTTGCAATTAGACTGTGTAAATTTCAATAAGAATCCCGTTACCTTTAGCCATGAACTTAGTCACTTCTTCTTCAAATAATGTTCTAGTAGATGTTAAATGGATTAGCATCTAATGTTCTAGTAGATGTTCTAGTAGATCCTGACCGCCATTGAAATTATATTACGCTTAAAAGACATTGGAACCTGCAAATTTAAATCGAGAGCGAATCATACGAAGATTAACGATAAACAGTGATTGTAATACCATTATTCAACCCGATAAGGTAGTTGATCCGAAGGTGGCCAGAGTGCACAAGGTGGGCAGCTGCTTATGTAATATAGTAATACACAAAATAGTCGGTATATGGCTATTTAATAGCTGCTACTTAACACTTTATGCTACTTAATAGCTGTCGCACTCTAGCGCTGGCTACTGAAAACTAAGCCATTTCGAAGAGACGTCGGCCATTACTGAGAAGACATTTATTTTTTAGATTCCTTGTTCTTACTTTCCGATAAATAATAAATTAAGTTTAATCGTGTAAAGTTTTGTTAAATGCAAGTTGTTGTATATTTTATTAAAGTTCGGTCAATACTCATGCAGGACGTTTTGTCACAATTTAAGAATTTCAAGGTAATGACATTGTTTATTTGTGAAAACCATGTGCTGAGAGGTGTACACAAGGTGGCCCGCCAACCTGACCACCTTGGGAACAGGTGAGCCACCTTGGGAACTCAAATACGTGTATCCATTTATCTCACATTTTCATTATTACCTTTGCATAATACGCAATTTTGGAATATTATATGTTTATTAATATTTTTAACTTTTAATTAATGATCTATATGCAGGGATATCTATATCTATATGCCTATTGGCATAAAACTTTTGAATGACAGCCTGAACCGTGCTTCAATTTGAGGTGAATATCAATGCAATTACCAAAGACAACCTGGTGATGACACGTTGAAAGAAGCTGATGTTAGTCTGCCTAGCACAAGTGGAACAAAGGAGACACAAAAAGGAAACCTGGCACTGTCATCTGTCCAAAACGGACAAAATAATTGACTTCAAACTGTGCACCCAATGTTTAAGATATGTCCACAAGAAGTGTGAAGGACTTACAAAATCAAAGATTTCAAGTGTACTTCTTGCATTGACTCAGATTGAAAGACTTACACAAAGCGACAGAATCAAAAATTTTAAGTGTATATTTTGAAAGACTTTTCCCCTCTATATTTTGTACGCATATTTAGTATTAGGACCTTAGGCTTGTAAAACTAGCAGCTTATAAAATACTGAATTTAGTCATAAAGTGTTAAGTGTCCTTTCAACCTCAGGAAAATATAATTTTTAACAAAATAAATATGTAGGCCACCTTAGGTTCACCTGCTCCGAAGATGGCCCGGAAGTAACTTTTTAATAACATAACTGTAAAACAAACTAAATATGTTTTAATAAAAACAATATCAATATGTCTTGTTTAGAGAAGATTCAGGGTGATCACCCCTAGATTTTTTTTTATATTCCCGCAATCGTTAAATTATAAAAAATCAGCAAAGCTTAACTATGGACACCTTTGGGTCACCTACCTTATCGGAATATCCAAAACGAGTAGTTAGGCCTCCATTTTCTTTTCACATTTGAATGAAACTCCGGAAGATCTCCGGAACGAAACTAGTTATGTGCTAATTTTAAGCTTTTATCTTTTAACTATATGTGTTTTTATATCTAAATTTATTAAGATGATAATTTTAGTTGATAAAATCATGAATTTGAAATTATTGCTAATGGAATTTGAACACATTGGAGGAAAAAGGATGGCAGTGGCAACACTTTGAATATTTTTATCTAGTTTGAAATCCATCTTATGGTGCTTGTACTACCTCAAAACACTGATGATTTTAAATTCGTTACTTTGTATGCGATAAAATTATCATAGAATTTAATAGGAACTTTTAGTTTTGACCAAAACGTAAAAATAAGCTGATCTTGAAGGAACCGTATTACAAACTAAGATTAAAGATAGAAAAGAAAGCAATTCTAAAGATTTTAGAAAATATTAAAATTCTGAAAAATAGTGCAAAGGACTTGTAAATATAAGAGAAGTGAATGGAAAGTAAAAAGAAGTGACAAAAGAAAGAAGAATGTAAATGCATTAAACACTTATTTATAATTTAAATAACTAATTTATAATTTATATAACCCAGTTGTACGTAATTCTGGTTGCTGAGTAATTGTTTGTAGGTCCTGGCGAAAATTGTATTGAATTACAATATAAATTATTTCTGAGATACACGTAACTGAATTACACGTAATTCGTCTTTATACGTAGTTTATATTTGAAAACGAGATTTAATTGCACGTATTTTCAACTATAGACATTCTCAAGGTGCACCGATGTACAGCTCAACGTTTCGTATCGACATATAATCGTCGCGTTCATGAGGTTTCTGGGCAGCTTTTAATGAAAGGTCGATCAGAGCCAAAAACTGTGTGAATCCAACTGAATGAATTTTCCCATTGATGAAACTTTGTTCCCTTCATTTTCTTCATTTGCTCTCTTGCGGCTATGGGTTATAGAAGAAAAAAAAGTTACTCTTTAGAGCAGGGGTCTCCAAACTTTTCAGCCCGAGGGCCGCATTAACTATCAAACAGCAGTTCGGGGGCCCGACTACAAACTCGAGGTCCAAATAAAAAGAATCAAAACATCGATGTTGGTTTTAATTATTTATTTAATATTATTTTAATCAGTTATTATTTAATAACACGTTGATAAACTGCACATGAACACCTGTATTAGTGGGAATGGTGAAATTGTTTCCTAGATGCCAAAATAGCAATCATTTCCGGCTTTATCATCGGACAAATTTGTTCTTAAATTGTTCTTCACGTATTTCATTCTTGAAAATGTTTGTTCACACAGTTAAGATTGAAAGATACCTTGATGCAAAAGTTTTGACATTAGGAAAGTCTTCCTTGGGCAAAAATACCCACCAGTCCTTCTTTGAACTTGTCCCTAAGGAGGTCATTTGCTTAGAATTCAATGACCTCAGCTACAGTTCATCTGGGCACTGACCACGTCTGCTTCAAATGGATTTTGGAGTCTCACTTTTTCCGCCTTTGAATCCAATTCAGAAAACCGCTTCTGAAACTGTAGTTGGAGGTCTTTGATGATCTCGCATAGAAATGACATGGGGAACTCAGCTGTTGCTTCAACCATGAAGACCTTGCACTACTGAAAGTGCGTCAAGTTGCTGACCTGCACTTGTTCCAAAAACTAGACAAGTTTGGATCTGATGGCCTTTAGGTGGGTGTATAGATCAGAAAGTAGATTTTTCCTCTCCTTGTAGTTTTAGGTTCAGAAAATTTAAATGACTAGTTATGTCTGCAGCAAAGGCCAATTTCCATACCCACTCTTCATCAGACAGTAATGGCTGTGTCTTGCCTTTACTTTCCAGGAAGTCACCTATTCCCTTTCTTAACTTAAATACTCTGCTCAGAACTTTCTCACATCTTAGCCATCTTACTGCTGTGTAATATGGTAAATCTTGCGATTCTGTGTCTGTTTCTTTTGATGTTTCTGAACTGTCTATGGTTGAGTCCAAGTGACCTTATTAAATTCACCATCTTCACCACAGGATTCAGTACACTGCTAATGTCCACATATTTAGCGCACAAAGCTTGCTGGTGAATAATACAGTGTAGGAACATTGGTTGTGGAATGTTTTTCTCATTATACATCTGCTTCACTTGTCCAACCAAGCCTTTCTTTATGCCACTCATGTTCTTTCCTCCATCAACAGTCAGGCAACTGAGATTAGTCCAGTTCAAGTTATAATCAGCAAATGTTTTTTTCAACTCATTGAATATATCCTATCCGGTAACAGTGCCGTACATGCTAATGTGTTGTGTTCACGTCTTCATCCACTCCTCTAATGAACACAGTTGAGAGGTGGAACAGCTGTCCAACGATTCATCCATTGCAATTTAAAAATGGCGAAACTTGCTAACATTTTTCACTATTTGAGTGACAATGTTTTAATCTATGTCTGCAACATGGCGGGCAATGGTATTTGCACCAAAGCTACATTTTTTAGATGTTGTTTCGACTTTTCTGGGCAAAGTTGTTCAGCCACCTTCAACAAACATTCCTTTACTACTTCAGCATCTGTAAACGGTTTGCCACTTTTAGCCAGGACGTAGGCAACTTCGTAACTGGCCTTAGTTAACGATTCATTTTCATTTGAGGATTTACTGAACAATATTCTCCGAGATTTGAGTTGATTTTGTAATTTATAAAATTTTTCGGCACGGATCGTCCAACTGTGCATATTTCTTCTGATGTTTGCTTTGATGATGACGGTGCAGTTTGTATTCCTTCATCACATCCACGGTTTCGTTACAAAACACACACAATGCTTTCTCACCGGATTTTATGAAGAAGTATTTCAAACTCCATTCTTCTTGAAATTGCCGACACTCGTCGTCTATTTTTCTTTTCCTCTTTCTTGCCATAGCTGGCCACTAAAATAAAGTGAAATCAACATGAAGAAATAGTGAAACTGAAAGTATCTTGCACACAATATCGCTCAAAAAAACCTGATTTCGTCGCCATTATAGCTGCAAATGACCCAAAACAATTTTTTAAAATTCTTATGATTTTTTAAGTTAAACTTACATGAATATAGTGTGCAAGTAGAGAGATTGTTTCGTTTAATGTTTCCTCTTCAGAATATTCGATAAATTCTTACTAAACTAACGACAGTCAACCGCAATGGCAAACAAGCAGCAAACCATTTAAAAACTCCCCGACTAGATGGAGTTATATCATCTCATTGACAAAAAGGTCTCCACGGGCCGGATGAAATTGCCTCGCGGGCCGCATCCGGCCCCCGGGCCATAGTTTGGAGACCTCTGCTTTAGAGGAAAAAGGTTTTACAGTTATGCATATCATATGTTGAAAAATTTGTATTTAATGCACATATGTTTATTACGAGTGTTCTTATTTAAGTTTAATTAAAAATGAAATTAACCTTGAGTTGTACACTCACTTCCAAAAGTTAAGCAGAGAAAGGAAAAATGTTAATTTCCGAAAGAGATCTGAATTAAAGAAGCTGAAATTTGCTGTAAAGGTAGAAGGAAGTATGCAAATTATATAGGTAACAGCCAATCACGGTTTCGCATAGAGAAATATGCAAAACAGGCAGTCGTATAAGAATCCGGCATTGTGATGGGTTATAGGAGTTGAATGTAAGTGCTGATGAAAGGTGTTTAGGACGTTCGTACGATTTGCTTTTGTAGAACTTAATTAAATATTATTACTTGAATTATTATTGATATGTGCTTGAATATAATCTTATAATATTTAAAGATGAATAATTAAATAATTCTGAATAATTATGACATTGCCAATTTATGTTATAAAAGTGAAGGCGCTGCCTCGTTCTGGGCAATGGGTGTAAAAGTAAAATTAAAGTAAATTGTTTGAATGAATGTTCCCTTTAATACCCCTACGAGATGACGAAGTGGAACGGTCTAAACAGCGTCAGCAATCAACGTCATTCGCCAACCCTAAGTAAGTGTAATGCATCATGGGAGAGAGGCACCGAATGGAAAAGTCCGCACGAATGGAGCGCAATTTGAATGGATGGATATGAATTTCAAAATATAAGTGCAACAGGACCGCTATCACCGAGTATTAAGTGTGAACTTCAAACTGTGAGTAGAATTTACTTTACTATTAGTGCGAAGAGCGAATCAAGGAAACAGAGTAGAGATTCCATTAATTTGATAGACCGGTTCATTAGCGCAAGAGGGAACAGCGTGTTAAACAGAGAAGTGAATTTGAAATTAATTATTTCGAACAGCATAGTTAAAACAGAGAAGTGAATTTAAACTAAATTATTTTCGAGCAGCGTAATTGCAATAATTGAAATATATTATTATTGTGAAAGTAAGGAAATAAACTATTTCAGTGCGTCGATATTATTTAGATATTCAGTCGAATATTTTCCATATTGAAGAAAGTGAATTCAATATATATTGAAGAGAAATATATATTATTTAATATAGGAAATATTTTAGTGATATCAGTACTTCGTTATTATTCAACTACTAGAATAAGTGTAACTATTAGTGTTTCAATTTATTATTATTATTCAAGTTAAGAATTACATTTGTCGAATTGACAAAGTTATTATTATTTGTTGTGCGAATTATCGGGACGATAATTCGGTATCATAAGGTGCTACGGAAAGAACCAAATTATTGCAGGAAGATTTCATTCGTAGAGAACTTTGCAATTACTGACTTGCAGATCTTTATTGATTCATTAATTCTAATTACTCTTGTTTCAATACAAGGACATTTTGTAAATTATTAAGGAGGTGTTGTATAATTAACCCTGACTCCAAAAGATATTATTTGTCACAACCTGCTATAAATTTTCATGTGAAAGTATACCCCAAAAAAATGAACTAAGACGAAAATTTAAAACAAATGCATATATATTCTTAATCAAAGTTCATATACAATTACCTCTTGGTTCTAATTCACTTGTATGATCAACTACTTGTAAGAGACAAACCTTTCGAAGTATCTTCTTATTAAAATAGTAAAGCCTTTCACTGAACAAATAATAAAAGTCTCTTTAGTTAATCTTTAACTACTGTCAATTAAAAGTCTTGAACCTTTAAACTTATACTTCTGACTTCTATTAACTAATCTTGTGTTCTTGGGAGAATCCACGATGGTAAATGTAATCTTGTCTTTTTACCCGTCCGTGTTAGGATAATGAAACATTTACTTACAGTTCCTGATGTTAGGTTATCATCGGCCTAGCCTTTCAATGTCCACTCAGTTATCGGAACAGTTGAATAAGGTCGATATGATGAGCTTCGGATTCTTCTACTTTCGAATGCCCTGGGAGATAAGTTTGCGGCTTGTATTATGCCTTAAACCCTCTTCGTCAAATCAAACTTCTGATCTCCACTTCAGTATATCACAGGAACGATCATATGTATCTTATGATTGGAATTTCAACTTAACATAATTCCTAATATCTTCCAACGGAAAACATCTGAGTACGTCTTCACTCATTGAGTTTCCATTCTTTCATTCTTCCATTACAACTCATTGTTATCCTCAATGCATCATCAGTTCATTGTTCAACAATCATCACTGCCTAACGTAAGTCACAACACGTTTTCCGTTTCACGATGATTATTGCTATGTTCATTTATTTCCCTTTGTATTACACAGGATTTGATTGACTAGGCTTAGAATTGCTTTTCGTTTGAAATCAGTTTAGAAACAATTCAGGCATGTATTTTCTAATTCAAACTTACACATTTACTATATTTTAGAATCTAAAATTCTATTAATATTAATATAGTAATAATATAGTAATATTTTTACTATATTTTTAGAATATTTCAATAAAATTATTGAAATATACTCAAGTGTCTGCGTGTGTGTTTATTATTAAAAAAAAATATTACCTGTGCTACATTTAATTATAGATCGTCCACAGTTTTCAAGCTAGACGTGTTTCTATGGCTTCCAGAAGACGAATGAAAGATTCTGAGCCCTGGCGGCAGTCGAACGCATTGAAGCAGAACAGTCTATAACAGATGTTAATCGTTTCTTCGGCGTTCATCATTCCGTCATTTCACGATTATAGAAACAATTCCAAACCAGCCAAACAGTTGTCCGAAGACCTGTAGCCGGTCGTCCAAGGGTTACGACCATCGCGGAAGATCGATATACTGCTGTTGTAGCCAAGTGGAATTAAAGATCGACCTCCACACGTGTGACATCTATGCGGCCCTTGGTAAGACGATATCTGCCACTACTGTTCGTCGAAGGCTACACATGAATGGTCTGTACACACGTGAATGGTCATGAATGGGTACCATGAGTTTGTGTTCCTTTATCCGTCCAATCCAGAGGGGCACGATTATATGGTTCCGCCAGCATGTGAATTGGACTATGTCTGATTGGGGTAACATTATGTTTACAGAGTTTAGATTTGCCCTACAACCCGATGATAAGTGTAAGGGTCTGGAGGGAACAAGGCACACGCAATTGGCCCCAGAACATCATCGAACATCACGCATTCCGCGATGCAAGCATCATGGTCTGGGCAGGGATTTCATTGGGATATCGCACCGACCTGCACATCTACAGGCGAGGTTCTGTGACGGCTATACGGTATCGAGATGAAGTCCTAAACCCATTGTGAAACTGTACACTGCAGCAGTTGGTCCTTCTTCCGTTTTAATAGACGATAATGCGCGTCCCCATAGAGCTGCCATCGTTGACGACTTTCTGGAGAGTGAGGAGATTGCGCGTATGGAGTGGCCAGGTTACTCGCCGGACCTTAATCCAATTGAAAATCTTTGGGATGCCCTCGGCCGTGCTGTATGTCAACGATTCCCACCTCCAGCCACTCACTGAGCTTTAGAAACTGCCCTACAGGAGGAATGGCGATTACTGGACTCGTTACAAGCATGATCACACGCTGTAAACTTTGTATGAAGGTGAGGGATGCTGACATGCCCAATTAATGTCGGCTTTTGTTGTTTGTTTTGAATTTAAACATCATTTTGTTAATGACGCAAATTTGACGTAATCTTATAATTTATGAAAATTCAATATTTTGTTTTTCTCTTTATGTAATTCTTTGTTTTGTTTCATGAGTAAACATAGAGCTACTTATTTGCAGCATTTCATGTCAATCAAAGCAGTACTTGTCCATTTTTTCGCATTTTACCGCTCTGTGCTCAACTTTTGGAAGTGAGTATAATTCTCAGTTCTGCGTAAATTTAAAATTTTCCCCAATAAAATATATATAAATACAGTTTTTACTGTAGATATTCTGGTAAAGTAAAATTAAATACAACAATGACAATGGAAGGAAAAAAGCATAATTGTTGAAATGTATTATTAATATATTAATGTATTATTAATAGTGCATCAACTCATCATATTTGTTATAGGAAAGATTATTTTAGCAGTATCAGCTAGTCGTATTAAGGTTTAAGAAGCTTTTACTGGACCTATTGAAGCGATAGGTGACAGAAATGTGAAACGTTTAAGTCGTTCCTACCAGATGATAAAACCAAGGATATAATTGTTAATAAAGATTTTCAGGCCCTCATGTGCCTGGCATGAATATGAACCTGTAATCAAACTAAAATAGCCGAAAGAGATTATTTTCAAATTACATATATAGATGAGTATTCCTATCAATAAG
Source organism: Thereuonema tuberculata (assembly GCA_023159025.1). Taxonomy (NCBI): domain Eukaryota; kingdom Metazoa; phylum Arthropoda; class Chilopoda; order Scutigeromorpha; family Scutigeridae; genus Thereuonema; species Thereuonema tuberculata. Next base: position 191,568 of record JAFIDM010081261.1, on the reverse strand, counting down.
ATAGGAACATTTGTCATGCAAAGAGAAAAAGATATATTAATGAAGCTAATGTCAATAATAAAGGACAATATGAACAGAACAGTTATGGCACGAAAGCCTTAACAAAATAAATTTATAAAGTTATGGACAAAGTTGGAGATAAATACCAAAGACTGAAGTAGCTATATACAGGGTGAGCAAAAATAATTTGAACGATTTCAAAAATTCCTTTAACATTGCTACCGTAGCTATAATGCGACGAATGGAATAATTGGATAGAGCACATGTTAAAGTTTGTTTGTTTTTTGTATGGATAGCTTATAAATTTTCGACATGTCCACCATTGTTAACACGACAAATGTCCAAACAATACTGCAAGTATAAGCAAACAGAATAAGATTCTAAAGCAAAGTATGCCTTTTCCTCAGCTGGTAAACGCCATGTTGTCAACAACACCACATGACTAGCGGCAGGACAATCGTTTGTTATTTCGGTGCAACAGCCAATAATCGACTGCTATCGCATTTGCCAGGACAGTGCATACCGGATTTACATTTGCCGTGTGACTACTGTAGGTCATATTTCACAGTTCTGAGATTTCACCATATGATGTATCCAACTGTAGCATTCTTCGCATCACAACTACAATAGCGATGTTACAGGAAACTTTTGAAATTGATAAATAAATTTTTATTGCCCCTATATATTAATCAGCAATATACTGCATTACAACTTGAATTATGAAGAACGACAGAAATTATGGAAATTACAAACTTGGATATTTGTGAACCAATAAATGTTGAAAATGAAAGAAATGTGAAATATATTCTTACTTTGATACATAATTTTTCAAGGAGATTATTTGTATGTTTGTTGAGATCCAAGGATGATTTTCCCAAATATATGAAGTTGTTCATCAATTTTTCGGATACTCAAATAGCAAAGGAAGTGAAAAGTCTGGTAGTCAAGGCAAAGAATATCTGAATTTTCAAGTTAAAGAACTGTCAAAGAGTAAAGATATAATACATAGGAAAGCGTCATCATATTATCCCGAAATGAATGGAATTGCGAAACGCCTGAACTGATATCTCTTAGATAAACGTAATACTATTTTGATTGATGTTGAATTACCAATGAAATATTGAACATTTGCTGTTTAAGATGGTACGTTCATTTGGAATCGAATGTCATTTAGTATCGTGGAAAATGAAATTCCGATTAAAAGATGGTTTTAAAATACTGGTAGAACCGAATGCGAATTACATTAGAAAGAGCATAGCTTATATCGATATCTCTAAGTTAAAGTGTCGTAATAAACTTCAATATAGAGCTATAAAGAGAGCATAGTTAGGATATTCATCTAAGATCTGTTGTTATAAAATATTAAACTTGGGGACGATTCAAATAGAAGAAACGAGAAATGCATACGTTTATTAACCAAAAATTAAAGGGATGGAATTGGTAGTAATATTAAAACTCTAAAATTGCTGTGTTGATTTCTTTAAATTTGTTAATACTTAACTATTTTTCAATTTATTTAATCAGAAGACGATTAATCTAAATAAAGGTGCGAGAACCTTTGTTTATTCATGTGCATTCTAAATTTTTTTCTATTCTTCAAATTTTTTTTTTCTTCAGAAGACGATTACTTTGGTAGAATTGAAATGAGTAAACGCACATAATTTAAAACAACTATATCTACAATAAAATTAATGATTCAATCGATTTCGCATGTTCATATTACACGCTTCATCAGGATAAGACATAATGTTAATTAATTCTTCTATTTAAAGGAATTTCAAGCAAAAGAAACGATCCATGGAGTTGCACGGAATATGCTAGAGTATCATTGGCGCAAAAAAGGTCTTTAAGAATTATAATTCACTTTATAAACAGACTTGAGATGAACAATTGCAGTTATTCATAGATGAGAAAATCCATGAATAATCACCATTAGAATTTCAAAGTGTAAGGGAAATATGGGAAATAAAAATAATAAAATGCAAAAAAGCCAATAAACGTGAAAAAACAGTAATAATAAACAGTAATTATGTAGAAATGGATGAAATCTTTCTCAATGAAACTGAAGGCAATTCGAAGATGACTGCTTCCTGTTGGCCTTCAGTTTAAGGAATTACAAGGAAATATAAGAAAAAAAATCACGCTCCTTTGTCAAAAGAAAACAAACAGAGCATGACTTTATTTCCGTTTGTAAGACCAGTTCGATAAGAATATTACCGATGAGGACTCGTTTGCAATTTCTAGTTAGGATAAGGTAGGGTAAGATGACGAACTAAAGATTCAGAGATTGTCCCTCGGCTTAGTGAGCGGTTTAAAAACCCGAAATTTGAAAGGACACTTCTTGTAATCTTTATGTTCAATAAAAAAAATATGAAACGCTATTTTACTCTCTCGAATTAGGAAAAATATTTCACCAAAAAAAAAAGAGTAATTTTCATCATCTTACCCCACCTAAGGGGAAGATGACGAAGAGATAAAAGTAATACACTGAGATAGAAATACTTTATTTTAAAAATGCAGAGAAACAATTTCACTTACTAACGTGTGGCATGAATTAGAAAAATCAAAGATGAAACAGTTAAATTACAATAACAGATTGCTCATAATGAAACAAAACATTGCTCAATTAGGTACAACAATTCAGTAGAAATTTAGAAGAACATTATTGTTGGCTCTGGAACGTTATGTTTCTTTGCTGCAGCATTTACACTTGAGGTTTTATCTTTCCCCATTCACTTTTTCTTGTATAATTTCGTGGCATGTTGATTATAATACCTAAAACATTCACAGATAAACAGTCATACATGAGCATTTAAAATAAAAGAAAAAAATAACTGCAACTAAAATTCAGTTTCAAAACCAATTTTTAAAATAGGACAAAAGCTATTCATAAAAGGTGCTCAAAAACATGTTGGGTAAGATGACAAACTAAGCAAACTTCTCGTCATCTTAACCGCCCTGCCATTCATCATCTTACCCCATGCCGCCAATTTGGTTTAGAACTTATGTAGCATTACCGTAGCTTATCGTAAACAACCTACACCACACATGGTTCATTTTGCATTTTGAGTTGTTTTTTGAGAATATTTTATGAAAGAGAAAAAAACAACTTCACGTAGTCGAGTAATTCCTTACGCTGTGAAGTCCAAAAATTACAAACGCACAGGAAACAAACACATCTTAGTCGCTACTGCTCGCAAAACAATCTTGCCCGACATCCTTTGCAGTGAAATACGTTACTAATCACCTGAGTCTCAGAAATTGCTTGGACAGGTGCTCCTATCTATGAATGCGTCGGAGACATACCGAGTTCGTCATCTTACACTGTTCGTCATATTATCCGACTTTCCCCTACTTGTTGTTCTTGTAATTAAAAAAATATTTTTTTGTTCAGTTAACATATGGATCATGAAATTCATAGTGGTAATATCATTAGAAAACGACATAATGATTCTAGTTCAACGTGTTCTAACAATATTAAAAGCACTTAGTATTACTGCCATTTGGAAAGCCTGAAGATTGTTCAATACAAAGAGTCGCAATGAATTTGTAATTAAATCCTTAGAAGCCTTAACTTTTCTTTTCATTTATTTCAAAACGTACTTGTTTTCTCTGTATATTGTTGCTACTGAAGTTGCCAATCAACTGCAATTTTGTTTCTTTCATCCACGATTGTGATATTTTTTTCTATTATGAATTGTTTTATGTCTAATTATACTTATATCCCAGTAATTTTGTACTTCTTATTTTCAAGTTCATATAATATTAATAATAATATTTAAAATATTTTGGCTACAAAACAACATCTATTTCGGAATTAAAATTTGATGTATTTTGATCTAATTAGTTCTAAAAAATAATATTGTCATTATTTTAGTAATTGTAAGAAGAAATTAAAGTGTTATTAAATGATAAATTATATCTAAACGAACTGTGCCCCGCGGTGTCACCCGCGTTAAATTAGGTCCTTCTCGGTAATGTTCGGTTCTCGTCGTGCGGCGAAGCCTCCCCGTTGCCGCCACCGCACCGGTTGGTTGACGTTTATATTTACTGCTACACTCCTATTGGTCGTAGCGTAATATTATACAAGCCTATAACTTTCCTCAACAAACGGGCTATCTAACGCAAAAAGAACTTCTCAAATCGGACTGGTAGTTCCTGAGATTAGCGCGTTCAAACATACAAACTCTTCAGCTTTATATATTAGTATAAGATACATTGACGGAGAATAAAGTAGACGACGATAAAATTCTGTTAATCAGAGAATTCCAATTTTTTTTCTTATTTTTTCTTTTAATTTGTATTTCTTTGCATCCATTGTTTTATTTCTAATAGTGGTTCTAATTTGTAGGCTTTTATTTTTAACTTTTTTTTTAAATTTTTAATTGTCTTTTATAAATTACATTCTTCATAATTTATTTCACTTGTTAAAACAAGGCCACTTTAACTCCCATAGGAAAAAAAAATCCTATAGATTAATTAAATTAGGAGCAAATATTCGAATGCAGCCTTAGATAAGTTTATTAGTCGGATATTTTGTGATTAAGAATCTTCGAACTTCAACTACTTCCACAATATTGGATTGATAGATGAGATATAAAATTCATTTTCAAGTTCTTTTTCTTTTATATCCTCGAAATGTATAATTATGTTCTGATTGACCAAAGTTCCTGAATTTGTTTAAATCGAAACACTGATATGACTTTCGATGTGACTTTTAGCCATTTATGTAAGAAATATTTATCATAAAAAGAAATAATAATCTTTTATTGTAATGTTAAAAATTACCTTTACAATGAGCTCAGTTACAATGAACCAAAATGAACGAATATATCAACTTTGTCATTGTTGACGTAATTAAAAGAATATTCAGGGAAAGCTTCAATTTTCCTTGAAATGAAATAAAAACATCCACTTTTGTACCTACTTGTGTTTCACTAGTTTTAGGTAGAATTCTTCATCAGTTCCACCATTGAGAAGGGAAAGGAATTCTTTTGTGATATTCAAAACGGTTTCCTAACTTTCAATCATAATTTTTGATTCATTTTCTTCAAAATGTCTGAAAATTATCAATCCCTTTAATTTAAATAACCTTTTAAACGATATTATAAAAAAGTCAAACTGCTATTTTATGTAAATTCCAAATGAGATGATAGCCTGTCCTCCAGCAACACCATTTATTTACATTTAATAATCTTATTGTAATAATCTTATTAATAATATAAATCTTAAAACTCAAATTAATATTCATTCCATTTTTTCTTTTAATGAAAATTCTCTCCTAGTTCTGACTAAACCTTAAGTTACAAAACAGCTTTTCAAGTTTTTGGCTGCTTATCAATAGTAATAGTATAATTTATTTATTAATTTATTTATTTATTTATTTATTTATTTATTTATTTATTTATTTATTTATCTATTTATTTTGAATATGATTCTTGTAATGGAGTAATTATAATATCTACAAATTTTGCATTTTGCATTTTATTTTAAAAAAAATATAAAATTTCTTTAAAAAAAACAAAACAAAAACCTTCTTTTCTTATATATCCATTTAAAATGGAAAACGTTGTTGAATTCCTCAACTTAACATTTAATTCTTTATTTTTTTTGTTACTATGATTATTTTTAATATTTTACATTAAAAATTTACTTTTAAATAAAAATTGTTTTTGAGCAAATCGTAATGTTAAATAACAATCCTTTCAAATATTTTCATAAGTTTCTTTTTTTAATTAAAAAACGGAAATATTCATTCATTAATTATTTCGGCCTTGGAAAATTACAAAACAATGACAATGGCTTGGCATATTTAAAACTTCATTTAATATTCGTCGTTATTCTCATGGGCTGCAATGGAAAATGATAAGAAAACCAGCCCCGTTGTAACGACATAATGAAAGATATCCACACTGGGCAAACCGAGCCACAGTACGCCACGACCTTTCATACAGCCTATCACAAAAAATAGAGCAGCAACTAAACATCCGTCCAGGCTTTTGTTAACGATGGTACACAGAAACATGGATACGACAGCGATCATGGAAATGGTTTCGCTCACCACAGCAAGGATGTCATCATCCCAAAACACTTTGGTACCCAATAGAGCAAGGACAGAAATCAAATGAAAATGGCCGATCACATTCCATCCTACAAAAAAATGAAGCTGAGCAGCCATCATAGACAAACCAATCGTCGCAGAGAGCCAAGTCAGGACTTCATGGCAAGTGATGAACAATGGCGTAGGAGCTTCTTGGGCTGTAAAAGCTTATTCATTTGGGAATAGATTTGTATGAAATGAGATTATAAAAGAAATAAATTTATATTAACAAATGAGAAAATTTATTATAGAGTAGTTTTCTCAATTAATCGATATATGAAGCAAACAGTATAATTCAAATCTCAGAAGACAGACTCTAAAAAAAATGAAATATCTGTGAGATATATCAGTAAATAGTAAAAAGTAAAATTCATTTAATTAACTAAATTTCATTGTTTTCATAATCATTTCCAGAAGTTGTTATTTCTTTAACTAGCCGGGTACCGTCGCTTCGCTCCGGAACCCTTGCATATATAGCATTAAAAAAAAAAAACTTTATTTATTTAGCAAATTAATGTTGCGATCGTCGGAGAATATATAACTTCCCAGCCCGTTGTGGCTTCTTCGTATAACGGATGTATTGCGGGTCGGCGTCACACACCGAAAATTCACATTTTTGCATGTATCTTGCAAACGCTGAAGCGTTTGTGAATAAGTGATGTGTCGTTCGATAGAACTTTCAAATACCAACATTTTCTCAATATAATGTTCTCTTCCATCTTTAATACTTTTCGTTTAAATTGAGAAAAAGTCAAATTTTGACCCTTTAAAAGGCGCCATCTTGGAAACCAAAAACTTTTTTCGAAAGATTTTTGTAGCATTTTGTTTGAATTAAAAAGATCTACATTTTATCTATTTACATGATCACTCTATCTCTTATAGTTTGGTCAGAAAATTGGAAAAACGTAAAGTCTTATGACAGACAAAATAACGCTTTTATAATATATAATTTTTAAATTTGAATGAAAATGTTTCAGGAAGAATTGTAAAGAAAGCAGTAGTTGAAAAATTATTTTTGTTCATTGTATTTCGCTAAAATCTATATTAAATTTTCAATACTAACAATATAATGACCAGTACCTGTAATTAGAGATCCGTTAAATTCATGAGACGCGATAACGCGAATTCTCGTCATTTTGCCAATTTCTTGCACCAATTCTTTACAATTCTTCCCATAACCCTAAAATATGCAATTTTACATCGCGAAATAAGGCGAATTCGTATAATAACGCTAAAAAAAAACATAACTGTTGTGATATTCTAAAAGTCTGGATCCAATATTCAAACGATACAGAAACCTAGGCCTAATTAGGAAAATTTAATCTAAATAATTTTTTCATTAATTCCTTTGTTTAATTTTAAAAAAACAACTGTTGTTTTTTTTTTTCGAAAATGCATTCTGACAAATGACTTTTTTGGGAGATAGTCGAATAATATTTTTATTATTATAATTTCGATATATTGGGGGCGCTTGAACCGCCAATAAAATGAATTTCAATAATAATGAATATTATTATTCATTATAATTAACTCTTGTATGTTTGATGATTTTATATAAAAATTTCAGATTTTTATGAGCAGTAGTTTAACAGATATGGGGCAGTGAAAATCATCAGTACTTTCCAGTACTTTATGAATTACCTGGTAGGGGAGATCCGTGTAATATGGACCATCGTGTAATGTTATTGAAATTTATCTGTTCACCACTAGATGGCAGAATCATCTCATTGCCTTCAGTGAATATTATTGTTATCCAAAGCAGGAGGTGATTTTTACATGTGTGCCTTCATTTGGACGAGTATTAAATTGTGTTTTCCCTTTTGTATGATCATGGATGTAACAGGTATGTTAGAATGAATGTATTACTTTCTGCTGTTAGGTAATTTTAATATAATTTTCACGTTAATAGTAGCAAATATACTTATTTTCTTCACATTCCGAACATTTGATTTATGCGCGCCATTTTGCATAGCGATATGTGATTGGAAACAACGTTGCTCCGTCCATGCGAGTAATATGAACCATGCACTGTTGTGTAATATGAACCACTGGTTGCTTAAGCATATTACTAAGAACCTGAAGCTTTTTTTATTTAATATATTAAACGAAAAGCACAAATTAGGGCTTGCTTAATTCAGTTCAAGTCGTACAATTTTTATTATATAAATTTTTCAAAATTCGATCCATAAAGGGGGTAAAGAGGGGCACATTTTAAAAATACCCCATATCTCATAAACCAATCCAAATAAAATCGTGAAACTTCACATGCCTACGGTATGACTATTGTTTAGTGCATTATAATGAAAGCTTGTTTTTAAAAATTATTTTAATTAATTTCGTGTTATGTTTTGTTTTTGGTTTACTCGGTCCATATTACATCATATTACATTATCAATCATATTACATTAATTGATTTTATTTTATGATGCTTGAATAGTTTTAAAAAAAATTTCAATTTGTGGAATTGAAGATGTTGAATAACTTTGAGCATTAATAGACAATAAATTGTAAGTTCTTCATTAACAATGAAGCGTCCAGATGACTCCTATTAAAAGATTTTCATTCTAAAGCTCCTTTTACTCATTCATAATATAATCCTAAAATTAAAACAATAATGAAAATAGATGAGGTAAGAAAAGTAGAGATTGATTGGGAAAATGATAAGATAATAGAAAGAGGAAGTAATAGTGTAATTTCAACATCAAAGATTAGGAAAATGATAGCAATAAGAAAAAATCGTAAAGAGAAAGGTATACGTGCGGAGTTTTTAGGATCAAATCCACATTCAAATGGTGAAGATTTTTCTCGGTCTGAGAAAGTTTTTTTTGATAAAATTACTGCTGCAAATATAACTACTGAGGATAAAATTGAAATAAAGATTATATTTATGAGTATTATGATAATAGATAAGATGGCTGATGAAGGCGGTAAATTGTAAATTTATTTATGAAGATATTCTCTTGTCAGGCTTTATAGTTTATTATTAAAATATTTGACTGCAATTCAAAAGAAATTTAGGTTAAGGCTTATAGAAAGAAGGAGAACCTATCAATGGGGTATGAACCCAGTAGCTTAAATAGCTTATCTTTCTAATAGGAGTGATAAATGCTTTTTTATTATTTATTTCTTATTTATTTTTGGTTGTATGTGTTTTAGTAGGGGTAGTTTTTTTAACTTTATTAGAACGGGTAGCCCTAGGTTATATTCAAATTCGTAAGGGGCCTAACGTATTAGGAGATTTACAGCCTTTTTCAGATGCTATTAAGTTATTTACTAAGGAAATTATTAATCCAATTATGGCAAATCATATACTTTATTATATTTGTCCAATTATAAGCTTAACATTAGCTATATTTTTATGAATAATTTTGCCTATTTTTAGATTAATTTTAGATTAGGTTTGTTATTTTTTATGTGTTAGAAGAATGAGTGTGTATAGTGTGATGGTGAAAATAAAAACAAAATATTTCCTGCAATTATTAATAGTTATCAGAGTACTTTATCACGTTTGAACCATGTAGCTATACAGTTGTTATGAGCAGACAACAAATTAAATCTTTTTATTTTAATAATTTAAGTTTTATCAGCATTCTTGCTTAGGGGGTCCATAATACACGGATCTCCCTTATATAATTTTAAAATACCACCGCAAAATTTGCAATAACTCCGAAATCTTGAAATTTTAAATCGATTTTTCTGTTCAAATAAACCCGCTTTCCCGATCTCTACTAATAATATGTAAAATAAAAATTTGAAACGCATTTCATATTGAAAAATATAAAATAGTAACTGTTGTCTCGTAACATTCTCTTCATTCAAACCAAATACCTAATTCAGTTTCGTGTCAGTTACAAAAGCAGACAGAGAAACTGATAGTAACAAAAAAAGAAGGATTTCTCATCCAAGCCTTTACAGGATTTTATAATATAATAATAATAATAATATAATAATAATTTTATTGCCAATAAAAAATATTTACAACAGTATACATTGATTACAGTTTTGACGTCCCATTTCTCTTAAGGGTGATCCCGTCGAGAAGACAAAAGGGTGTCGGCATCGAGGCAAATTACATATGAAATTAAAACAAAAAAGCATTATATTAAAACAAAGCATTAAAAGCATTACAATTAAAAAAAAAAGGGGGGGGGGGAATGAAGAAACTGGATTTGTTTACTTTTTTTTTTACAAATATTTAACTGTGTACATTATGAGGACGAAAAAAATTCAGTTCATCACATTTTGAGGAAACTGTATGCTGAGAAAATTACATAATTTCAAAAGTGATAAAAAAAAAATAAAAAAAAATAGACTGATGGCGTTTACCTAGATAGAGGAAGGAGAAAATAAAAAAGGAGAGAGTGAGAGGAAAGAAAGGATGTTACAATCAATTATTGGGTTCATGTAAAGAGGGGAATTTTATATCTATGAGGCTTTATTAGCATTGAGTAGAAAAGTGTTGTTTAAATTTTCTTTTAAATTGTGCCAGAGAAGTGCAATCACGAATTTCCTTTGGAATTTTATTCCAATTTAGAGGAGCTGAATAACTGACTGCTTTTCTTAGATAGTTGGATCTTGTTTTTGTTAGTAGAAGAACAGGATTGAGTCTAGTTTTATAAGAATTCGAATTGGGTTTAATATTGAAAGTAATTGAAGGACATAGTTTTTTGTTAATTGTTTTGTAGGTGAAAAGAGCCAACTGAAGCTTGTAGATATGTTCGAAAGGAATTATTTTATATTTTGTCCAGAGGGATTGAGTTAAGTACAGGCGGGGCTTTCTATCTAAGAATCTTAGGAAATGCTTTTGAACTTTAAGTATAATTTTTTTTTTTTTAAATTTGGCAGTGGTACCCCAGATGATTACACCGTAGCACATGTTTGTATGAATTAGGGACCTATATAGACTCAGAAGTATTTGCCTAGGAAGAAAATAAACTTTTCTAATGATGCCTAATTTTTTTGAGACTTTATGAGCGATTTGTTGTGCATGGAGATTCCATGATAGATCGTGCGAAAGAGTAACACCTAAATATCTGAAGGATTGGACTTCTTGTAATAAGGAGTTGTTATAAGTGATAGAGAAATTATCAGTGTTGAGTATTTTATTTCTTTGATAGAAAAACATATACGTTTTGGTTGTATTTAAAGTAAGGTCGTTTGAGGATAGCCAAGATTCAAGATAGAAAAGTGAGCACTGCACCTCGTGCTTGAGTTTTTCCACATTAGGATGAGCAAATAGGAGGGTTCCGTCATCGGCATAGAAGATACATTTGGAAGCAGGTGATGTGAGAATGAGATCGTTTATAAATAAATTAAAGAGAAGGGAGGAAAGGATAGATCCTTGTGGTAAACCTGTCGACGTGTGATGTACTGAAGAGGAATATCCGTTTATGTTCAGCTGGTATTGTCTTTGTGATAGATATGAAGAGAGCCATGTAAGAGGTGGGCCTCTAATACCCATAAGTTCTAATTTTTGAAGTAAAATATTGTTGTTAATTGAGTCAAAAGCCTTTTTCAAGTCCAAGAAGAGACCTAAGAATATTAGCCGCCATATTCTCCGTGATAAACTCCGTGAGATCAATTAGCGCAGTTTCGGTATTTTTCGCTGTGATGAAACCGTGTTGTTGTTGAGCCATGATTTTATACTTTGATATATATATAGAGAGTTTACTATGATATAATTTTTCAAATATTTTTGAGAAAGAGTTTACCACGGAGATAGGACGATAGTTGGTCAGAGTGTTCACATCTCCTGCTTTCCATAGTGAACCACTTTCGCTTGTTTGAAGGAAGAAGAAAAGACGCCTTCAGATATTGAGATATTAACAATAAGAGAAAGAGGGAGTGCAATGTCATCCACGATCTGTTTGAGAAAGTATGGGGAGATCTCATCAGGACCAGAGGAAGTTTTGTTGGATAGTGATTTGATAGCTTGCTTAACTTCAAAAGGGGAAGTAGGAGATGGAAAGAAGGAGGAAAGACTAGGATTGTTCGAAATGGGATGTATATTTTTATCGGATGTGCTGAAGGGAATATTTGGTAGAAGGATGTTAAGAAATTTAGTTAGGTTTTGCTCGGTTGTTTTTAAGTTATTTTCTGTAATAAGAGTAGATGGACATTTTGGTTTTCTGTGATTAGATAGTAATTCATTGATGTTATTCCACTTTTCTTTTATGGAGAGATTATCATTAAATAGGTTTTCATAAAAACTTTCCTTGCAAGCTCTAATTCGTGACTTTAATTCGTATGACTTTAACGTGTTCAGTTTTTCGGGTGTAGGATTTTTCTTATACGATTTATATAGTTTATTTTATCCACATTTATGTGAATTAAAGAATTTTTCTTGATATTGAAGCGATTGTCACAATCGTGGGATATGATTGCTTTTCTGTGTTTAATTTTGAAAAATTCGGAAAGTAGATTTAATTTTTTGAAGGATGGTTATTATTGTAAGCCTAATATCGTGAAACTTACACAGTAGATTATATTGGTTTCATTGATATTGATTACTCTTGTTGCATAAGATTAAAATACAATGATGTTGTAAGCTAGATCGGATTCTTGTAAGGTAAAGTCTGTTTTTTAAGCCTTTCGTTCATCTAACAGGCAATTACTGCCTATTAATATTTCTTTCAAACCCCTTTGCATGATGTTGATTTGTCCTACTACAGTATTTATAAGAATAGTACGCTAATATTGCTTACCTCTTTTATTAACAGTTATTTGTTGGTGAATTGGTATTTAAAATTATCAATCACTAGGGCAAGGCATTTAATGACCTATAATCTAATGTTCTAATAAGTAGGGTGGCTAGACATCCCGATTTTGGCGGGACAGCCCCGATTTTTAACAATTTGTCCCGCGTCCCGCGGCGTTTTAAAAATGTCCCGATTTTTTTTTTTTTTGGGTGATTCAATTTTTTTTTTGGTTGTTGAACCTGGAGATTCCGTCTTTATTTTTTTTTTTTTGGTTGTTGAACCTGGAGATTCCGTCTTTATTTTTTTTTTTTTGATTGTTGAACTGGAGATCCCGTATTTTTTTTTTTTTTTTCCGGTCCCCCCCCCCCCCAGATCAATGGTGTCCCGCTTTGCCAAGGTAAAAATCTGGTCACCGTATAATAAGTGATAAATAAAAAGCGCATGTACGACCTAAAAATAGAAAAAAATGACAGAAAAATAGATGAAACAAATAACCAATAAAATATTTGAATTTATTACAATCTATATTACTAAAATCTTTTATTTCTCTGTCTGTGTGTCTGTCCGGCGAAGTTTTCTGTGAGAATGAAAAATAGAAAGAATTTTTACAATGAAACATCCGCGACAGGAATAGAACCTGCAACCTTCCGATCCGAAGTCACACATCTTATCCATTAGTCCTTTTGAACTACAACTCTTTTCATATTGCTTTTTTGACTTATCTGTCAAAACTGAACTCACTTTGACTGAAAAGTAACAATCTATATTACTAAAATCATTTATTTCTCTAACTGTCTGTCTGTCTATCTGGCGCAATTTTCAGTGAGAATGGAAAATAGAAATAATTTCTACAATGAAACATCCGCGACAGGAATCGAACCTGCAACCTTCTGATCTGAAATCAGATGCTTTATCCATTAGGCCATGGGGACTACAACTCTTTCTATATTTTTTTTGGACTTATCTGTCCTTCCCCTTCCCCCATCAATAAGGAATGTATTCATCCTTTTTTTTGAATTTCAAGATTGTTTGTTTATTTCCCATCCGTCAGTTTACTTGTAATTCGAAACTGACAATTAGAACTATAATTGACGAAACGTTGCAATATTTTAAATATTCCTACTTAACCAAATTCTTTGTGATATTGAAAAATATGTGCGTGTACACGGCAGATTTTGGAGTAAAGAAAAAAATTAGCACTATTTTTTTGAGGTGGAATACCGAAAAAAAATCACTATTTGCAGCTCAAAAACCATCAATATTTGTAACTCAAACGTCACTGAAAAGTGGCAATCTATATTACTAAAAACTTTTATTTCTCTGTCTGTCTGTCTGTGTGTCTGTCCGGCGCAGTTTTCTGTGAGAATGAAAAATAGAAAGAATTTTTACAATGAAACATCCGCGACAGAAATCGAACCTACAACCTTCCGATCCGAAGTCAGAAATCTTATCCATTAGCCTATGGGAACTACAACTCTTTTCATATTGCTTTTTTGACTTATCTGTCAAAACTGAACTGACTTTGACTGGAAAGTAACAATCTATATTACTAAAATCTTTTATTTCTCTGTCTGTCTGTCTGTGTGTCTGTCTGGCGCAGTTTTCTGTGAGAATGGAAAATAGAAATAATTTTTACAATGAAACATCCGCGACAGGAATCGAACCTGCAACCTTCCGATCCGAAGTCAGACATCTTATCCATTAGCCCATGGGAACTACAACTCTTTTCATATTGCTTTTTTGACTTATCTGTCAAAACTGAACTGACTTTGACTGAAAAGTAACAATCTATATTACTAAAATCTTTTATTTCTCTGTCTGTCTGTCTGTGTGTCTGTCTGTCTGTCTGGCGCAGTTTTCTGTGAGAATGGAAAATAGAAATAATTTTTACAATGAAACATCCGCGACAGGAATCGAACCTGCAACCTTTCGATCTGAAATCAGATGCTTTATCCATTAAACCATGGGGAATACAACTCTTTCCATATTTTTTTTGGACTTATCTGTCCTTCCCCTTCCCCCATCAATAAGGAATGCATTCATCCTTTTTTTTGAATTTCAAGATTGTTTGTTTATTTCCCATCCGTCAGTTTACTTGTAATTCGAAACTGACAATTAGAACGATAATTGCTGAAACGTTGCAATATTTTAAATATTCTTACTTAACCAAATTCTTTGTGATATTTCAAGACAGAAAGAAGCACCCTTTTTATGACATAGATTATTGAAAAACACTATTTGTAACTCAAATACCTGGCATCAAGTCAAAGTTAAGAACTTACCAAAGAACGAGATTGTCGATAACATCAATCGAGTGATAAGTCAAAGAATACATGGTGAGACTAGAGAGTATTTAAGTGAGAAAAAGATTGATACTTCTGATAATCCACAGCACGAACATCTCTATCTGCCTGAATATCTGAACTCATTGAATGTCAGCGGTATTCCTCAACATCGTTTTTCATTGAAGATTGGATCTCCAATAATGTTGTTGCAAAAAATCAATCCCAAGTTTGGATACTGCTGCGGACCTCAACTTAAATGCCGTTCATTTGATAATGATGTCATAGAAGCCGAAATTATAACAGGAACTCACAAAGGAGATTTTGTTTTCATTCATAGGATGTCTATGAAACCAAACGATAATCTACTTCTATTCACTTTCACAAGAAAGCAATTTCCTATCAGGCTTTCTTACACGATGTTTATCAATAAAGCTCAAGGACAGACTCTAAATATAATTGCCATCTATTTGGAGAACGTTGTCTTCACTCACGCACAATGTTATGCCTTTGAGTCACAAGTCATCAGAATTTGGTTATCTTAACTCGAAAGAATAATCATAATCAATTCGTCGCCAAGAATTTCGTATAGAAGCTACGATCTTCATTCATCATCTATATTACCAAACATCCATCTCAACATATCTCTTCTTCAAATATCTATATCAATTAATTTGCAGACGGGTAATGGTTGTAATGAGGAAAGAGATTCAAGAAAGAAAGAAGCACTTTTTCTATAAGATAGAATACTGAAAAATCACTATTTGTAACATAAAACCAATGTTCTTTGTAACTCAAAAACCACTGAGAAGTATATCTATATTGCTAAAAGATTTTATTTCTCTGTCTGTCTGGTGCAATTGTTGTAATTTGTGAAAATAGAAACAATTTCTACAAATTCACTACGGTAAACGAACATGCAACCATCTGCTCCGAAGTTAGACATCTTAGCCATTAGACCACGAGGACTATATTTTAATCTCCATAAAAAATAAAAATATATCATAGATATATGATTCACACGCTGATTCTAATAGCAGTCGTGGATTGACAGAATATAAACAAAAGAAATTAAATTAAACAAAACTTTTAAAAAATTTTAATTTTAGTTTACTTGATATAATTTGTGTGTGTGTGTGTGTGTGTGTATGTGTGTGTGTGTGTATGTGTGTGTGTGTGTTTTTAATAAATAAAAATTTGTTTTCCGTTACATATGCGGAGGCTTCCCGGAGCGAAGCCGACTAGTATACACTTATTTTGTTACTAAATAGGTAATCAAATGAATTGCAAGTATTATGAACTTTTAAAATTATGTTTACCCTTTCAATTGTCCAAATCAAATATACGTAATTTAATAACAATTACGAAAGATAATTTTACCTTTTCAATACAAGGATTTAATTGATTTCATTGCATTTTAACAAGAAATTTGAATTACAATGAACAATAAACACTTGGCGGAGATTCTCAACTAAAAATGATTGTCTATCTGTTAGTAAAGACTTATACATCGAAAAGCTTCTCTCTTACTTCAACAGAAACAATTGGAGCTTACTGAAAGGAAGCAATATCAATTGGTTTTAATTCACAGTCGGCGAGAGAAAAAGTTTCACCTGACAAAGCTTTGCCAATCGAATGTAATGTTTTGTACACGCTTTTATTATCTAACACTTTATTCATTTTCACTGATATTGCTTCACCCACTTTACCACAAGAACCGTTCAGATCATTCGCTACCTTATCCAAAACTTTGGGACCGGCGCCCTCTTGGGTATATCCAGCCTATACAGCTTCCATGGATCGCCATATCCATTCCAGGGCTAAACAACATCGGTTGCCTGACAACTCTTGCCCTGGACCGAAGACATCGAATTTCCATGGAAGTCGCCTATACCCACGTTGGGTGATGAGGCGTCAAGTCAAGTCAAGTCAAGATGCTCCACTAATGTTATTTTGGATTTTCCCAGAGCTGTTTACGGCATCGGGAAGGAACCCAAAATTAATATTGGAAAGTGTACCTGCAATTTGCTTATCCGCCAACAGTTCTTGCGCTGTTTTAATTGATGCAGACATAGGGTTATCGGAGGAATCAATTACTTTCTTTACAACGTTGAAGTTCTGGCAATTATAACTGCAAGCCTCGATCCTTGTTCCCCATCGTCGAAACAGGTGAATAGGGTAATGAAATTTCTAGAGCTTCTGTTTTGAATGCTTAAAACTCGAGAGGGAGCTTTCAAGAATACTTTCTTCACGCTTGCAATTATTTAGTCAAATTCAGAAAAACTAACACGTACCCCCTCCGCGGCTCGGTGTAACGCAAGCGCTAAGCATGTCACATGCACCATTTTTGCATAGAGTGCACATACAGAATCAGTAGCCTTCACCATGTAGGGTTCTGTGTCTTTTATTAATAGCAACACATTATCATTCTGAATGCCGTCGGGCCACAATATTCTCAATCTTTGGTCAAAAACTCTGCCGATCCTTGAATAGTTAAATTTGTCCAACTGCTCACAATATAGTAGGAAAAGTTCTCCAGGGCTCCCTGCTTCTAGAATTCCAACAATAACGCTCACTCTATATCGTCCTAAAGAGTCTGTTGTCTCATTTATGGCTACCAAAATTTTTTTGTATGCAACCCTTTTCTTTATTTCTTGCAAAGTTTTGTCGTAGTACTGGCCAGCGCAACTTTATCTGAAGGTTCTGCGATCTGTAATTAATTTCGAGGTCTCCTCTTCTAAGAAACTGTGCAGCTGTAGTTGGCTCAACTTGTTCAGTGGAATATCGTCGCATTAAAATGCTGTGCTTAATTTCTACAAAATGGCAAAACTGTTGAACGTTTTTTTCCCGCAGAAGCATCTGCTGTAGGCTACTGTTAGCTTCATCTTGAAGTCACTGCAGACCACATTTATGTTTCTCTCACGAAATGTGTTGTTCTACCGTAAAACGTTTTTCAGCAGCCACGAGCAAATCAGAGACCATGCAGAATAATATATTTACGTCAGTGGAAAAAATGTTTTCTTCTTATTGTGAAACACATCACTTCAGTTTAACACTTAGACTACACTTACTTTCACTTCGGTCATCTTACTTTTCTGATCTTTGTTAATGGGCTGAATACATCACTCAACCGCAGAATAATTTCGATATGCCTGAAAATACGAATTTTCTTGAAGTTTAGGCGAGTCCATTATGCACATTCATTGATAAATAAGGGTAGGAGCTATTTCTATAGGCCTCCTTGTTTCCTGGAATGTCCCTGGAAGTGTAGGCGAATCCATTACGCACATTCATTGATAAATAAGGGTAGGAGCTATTGCTATAGGTCTCCTTGTTTCCTGGAATGTCCCTGGAAGTGTAGGCGAATCCATTACGCACATTCATTGATAAATAAGGGTAGGAGCTATTGCTATATGTCTCCTTGTTTCCTGGG
>JAFIDM010081261.1:157520-172955 GCA_023159025.1 Thereuonema tuberculata | reverse complement strand
AGAGTCACAAGTCATCAGAATTTGGTTATCTTCACTCGAAAGAATAGCCACAATCAATTCGTCGCCAGGAGTATCGTATATAAGCTATGATCTTCATTTAAAATCTATATCAACCAACGTCCATCTAAGTAAATCTCTTCTTCAAATATCTAAAACGAACAATCTGTACACGGGAGATGGCCTAGTAGTTCAACAAAATGATAACTGTGGGATAGATCTCAAGGTGACAGAACGAGGTGCGAAATCCTTTTGGTACGTTTGTATCTTCCGTAGTTGCCATTTGTAATTATATTAGTATTATTTTATAAATTAAGTATTTTGCTGTGCCGCTCTGTCTGTTTTGTATTTGATCTTGAATGAGCGGCCGGCAGCGGGAAATTAGTGATATCACGCGTGGCTTGCAAAAAGTGATGACATCACCTGACTAGTTCTTGTAACTTTAGGTGTTTTTTAGTGCATATCGGCAGCTAAAATTTGGTATACAATAACTGCATGAGATTGTGAATAAATGATAAAAATTTCAAGAAAGGTTTCGATCTGACAAACCTAACATTTCCTTTGTGAGGAAAAGTTTCATCCCAAATGAGCTCACGAATTTCGGATCCATCAAAAATTCTTGCTGCTATCTTAGCCTAAGTTTTCTGAAGAAACTTTGCAATAAGAAAGTTGAAACAGTCACTGTAATGAACACTTTTAAGTCATTACAAGCACTCCGTTCATATTAAATAAATAATTTAGCGGCAATTTAGCTATTAGTGAAAAAAGCAACGGAAACACGCAAATACTTATTAAAATTATAACATTTTAAACATTTTAAAACTTAAAAAAGTATACAATATATTTCGATTGTGGCTTGTAATCTTTTTTAAGTTTGACAGGCCAATACAACATTAGTGTAAATAGTCCAATAAATATGAAAATAAAAGATGACCCGCGTCGCGTAAGCATCAATCATTAAAGGTCACAAAGCATTAGGCTGTCACTGGTCCGATGCAAATGAACGAAGTGATAGACGACTGCAAACGTCACAACTGCACCACGTGTTGGGCCGGAACAGGTCACTACCGGTAACGTCACTCAACATCCGGATTCAGAACTGCACCTCAAAACAAGAGAGAAAGAAAAAAATATCTTTACTTTTCCTATTTCTTAAGGTTATATTTCTTGTAATTATATCTATTCTCGCAAGAGTCACGGACGTATTCATTTAAGTTCTTTTTCTTTTCTCTTTTTCTGAAGACTATTGTACTTTTATCTTCTTACTTTTGCAAACATCAATATTAATATATTGTTGATGGATACATTTTCATTATAAAATTCATAGATTTCATGTATTATCGCAGACTCTTTACTCTTCCTAATGAATTGAGAGGCTGAAATAGCCATCACCATAAGCATCCAATGGATGAAAAAGGTTACAAGCCGTAATCGAAATCTATTGTGTACTTTTTAATTTTTAAAGTGTTTTATTGTAACTTTCATCTACTAATAACTTCATTCATATTCTTCATACTTCAATTTCACTAGCAGAAGTTTCCAAGTATGTTATATGGTTCTTTTAAATGAACTAGATGTGCAAAGGGAATAGATGGTAGCACGTTATCAAGAATGACTTTCAAAATTGTCAAATGAGAACAAAATGCTGCGACTGAACTAATACACGCAATAGGCGACTCTCAAATCAACAGGCCCTTAACTATCTGTAAAATATGCTTTTACACTTTCTACACAAATGCACCTTTTAAAGATAGGAAACCGTCCCCTAAACAGCAGTAGCTAAGTAAAATCTGAAGCATATTTATCGTATTTCACACTCTCAGAAATAATTTATTTTAATTGTTTGCTGATAAAAGAGTAGTGAAAACTTATTTGTATAATATCGGTTTCTGAAAAACTGTATCCTAATGAAACAAAACAAAGGTCAGTTTGGAAGATTTCATGGGATAAGGAATAAGAAAATATGAACAGTTTTCACTCATTAAAAAATCGTATACACCAGTATTATTTAATCAATGTAATTTGCATATGTTAATTATACTACAGTTAATTAATATTACTTTTAAAATAAGATTTCTCTTAATGTTTTCTTTTTAGTACAATCTTTTGAAGATGTTGATGTCATTATTTCCATTACTGGCAGAACTTTATTTACTTTTCTGAGATCCTTTTCTACTTATAATGGAATACAACATATAGCATTACAAGCAATTAATCATCCAATCACTAAATTTGCAGAGAAATGGTTCATTAAACCTTTACCCATTCTTACTTATTCAGGTATTAAAAAATATATATTTTCTTACTAAAAATCAAATAACAGTTTAATTAAATAGTTATTCATTTTTGTCATGAAATTATTGTACATAAATGCAAAATTGAAAATTTGCAAAATATCGATTTTAAAATATCGAATTAAGAAATTACTAAAAATTACCTTTCATTTAAGTATCATAACTTCTTCCAATAATGTACTTTAATTTAATCCCAAAATAATTCCACATTTAAGTAATGTGACATAGTAATTTCCTAAATAAATGCCAATTTTATACTGATACATAAAAATAAGCAGTAAATATACTATGATCTTAAGATATATTTGAAATACTAAATTATTATGATATATTAAATGCTTCATATACATACATTAACGTTATGTAAGGGATAAAATGCACTCATATTTGTGAAACATGCAACACCATGAAGGAAACATGCAAATGAAGTGAAACTTACAGGAAATGTAAAGGAGGGTATGATATTGAAATGATTGAAATTTGGGAATAATTGCGCATGCCTAGACTCAGAAGCGCCCTCTGAGCGTGTAAGTAAAGGACTGTTGTGGATCCAGACAAGTAGGTTTTCATCGTCAGTGAGCTGTACACGTGCATACTGGAGGCAGTATACCTCATCGACGTCAAAGGATGCCTTATAAGCAAACTACAGATTTTGAACGGAACCGAATGATCGGCTTGCCTGAAGGAGCATTTTCATATCGCAAAATTGCTGCTAGTAGGGGAAAAACGCTACGACAGTGATGCGAGTGTGGAAGCAGGTGACTGACGAGAATAGAATGAGTCGAAAGAGCGAAAGTGGACCACAAAATGTGACGAAACCACGTGATGATAGACAACTCATCAGCATGGCAGTGACGGACCGCTCCGCTTCTTCTCGAGTTTTAGCAGAATGTTGTAACACTGTAACAGGTCTGGCATTGTCTGGTTTTACGGTTCAGCTTCTTCACGAGCGTTACCACAACGTTGGAAGGCTGGAACAGGTCTGACTTTATCTGGTTCCACGGTTCGACATGCGTGCATGCATTCCTTTGTTGAGGATTGGGCCTGAATCATCGACGCCTCAGGCTAGAATGGGCTCATGAACACCCCACTGGCGTGCAGATTGGCACCATGCCGTCCCGCTTCAACTTGGATTAAAACGATGGCCGCATACGCATGAGACGATATCAAGATGAGCGCCATTTTCCAGACTGCATTGTCCAGCGTCATGCTCCACGAACGATAGGCGTGATGGTTTGGGGAGCAATTGGGTATCATAGGCGATCTCGGTTGCTACGAATTGTGGGCACTCTCAACAGCAACTGCTACATCAAGGAAGTTATGTAGGCTGAAGTCGTACCCTTCCTTCAGGACACTCCTGGAGTCATATTCCAACAAGACAACGCCACACTTATTGCCAAAAATATCCAGACCTTCTTTGAAGCAAGGCAGATATACCTTCTTTCCTGTCGGGAATGTTAGCCCGATATGTCCTATATTGAACATGTCCAGGGTATGGTCACTCGGCAACTAGTGCGTCTTTGTCATCCATCAGACAATACCGATGAACTTGTGGACTCGGATAAAAGCAGCCTGGCAGACGATACCCCAGGAACACATCCAAAACCTGCTTGATTTGATTCCACGGCGTATAGCAGCTCTTATTGCAGCTTATGGAAGGCTTTACACCATACTGATTTTTTGCAAGTACTGTTGTTGCATTACTCTGAAACTTTAATCGTTTGTTTGTATCACTATTAGTAAAGTGTTTGTAATAAGTTTCCTTCTATTGTGATGGTTTCTTCATGATGTTGCAAATTTCAGAAAGATGAGTATATTATTAAGAATATTATGTTTAATTATTTCATAAATTTTATTTAAATTATGTTGTATAAATTTAGTACTTCAAAATTATTAAGTGTTAAAAAAAAAGCGGGAAAAATTAATTATTCGATTAAAATATCAATATAAAATTGTCAATACCTATATAGTATGTATCAAAACTTTCTGTACAAATTTTAATTGGAGATAGGGGACACCTAGACAAAAATAATTTTTCGAATAGGAATCTTTTTCATGTGTTCGATGCTATAGGGCGCTACTGCCTGGCCACCCAGATGACCCGATTTAACTTGTATCGATTTCTTCCTGTTGGGACACATAAAGTCTTCACAAAATGCTGGAAATCTTACAACAATGAACGCTTCGACGCTGTCATGGATGCAATGTTTATTGTCGACCACACAAGTGCAGCTTCATAATTAAAAGTTACGCAACAATCAAAACATTCTCCAGACACAAGGGCACAGTTCAATGACTGATAAGGAATCTATCCCTTCTTGGTAGAAATTACGCAAAAGTGAGCCTACAAACTCTTTATATGCAGATTCACCTCGTTGGCCGTCGTGAAATATTTTCCGTCGAGGAAGTAATAGGGATGATTGCGAAAAACCTGTGGTTTTTGAGGTAGGACATCAAAGCCAAGTTCGTGTTTTTTTTCGCAAGGTAGTCCGTGACACATGTGGCCTAGCATTATCGTGCAGCTGGAGTATCCTGTGACGATTCAATAGTGCAGGCTGCTTTTGTCGTAGTTTGCCATGCATAATATCCATGTTTACACAATATTTGGTCGCATCTAACGTCTCATCAGACCATAAGATCAAATATTGAATCAGTTCCCTTGCAGATCACATTACGCTAAACATAATCTTTCTAAGATACAGTGATGGCTTTGGCATGTATTTTGGCGGCTGACTTTGATCTAACCCATTGCGTGGAACGTCTGCGATTGTCGTAAAGGACATATTTCACTTCGCATGTCACGATTCGATGGAGCAGTGGATTCCGGGTGTGCTGCGGCAGAGGAAAACAATTGAGTTTCACGTGCTGCTTCGTGAGTTTCTGCGGAACCCGTTTAACCTTCTTTTTCACTTTAGGAAGTGCTTTTAAATGATCTGTAACTGTTAATGATGGTGCACCGTGCTTTTTAACTTTTGATATTCAATTCTTAAGTTGCGACGAGTTACAAAAGAAAGATAACTTCATGAAATCTTCTATCTTTTACTGAGATAGACCATGAAGATGTTGGGCTACTAGCAGCAATCACCAGTAAACAGCGAGGTCTCGGTACTGAGGCTAATAGGAATAATCATTGGAATTGCAGTGGAGGCAACAAATAAAAAAAAACTCACTAATCAAATATTAGTAAGGAAATTCATGTGCCAGCATTAGCCTATTAGCGTCAGAACCTAGACGTTGCTGTTTCCTAGTGACTGCTCCTAGCTGATGATTGCTGCAGAGCGTGAAACAGCTGTTCTAAGATATCACTTAGTAAGTGAAATACTAAGTTCACTTGAAGAGGCTGTCTCTCGACGGCGAAACGTCGTGAATATTTATTTTTTGAATAAATCATTTCTCACATATTCAGGTGTATGGCTTCGGTTTTGCATCCATAATTACGTAGTACACGTAAAATCATTTTGTTTTTAATATTTCAGGAATTTTTAGTATTTATTAGCTATAAACATAAATAAGTTACTATTACAGTACATTGAAAAAAATTCTATCTCCAACAGACTAATCTATTATCACTCCGCTGATCGCTATTCACACTAAAGGAATTCAGTCTACTGTATGATCAAAGAGCATTACAACAAAAAACAGCAAAGTCTTCAAGAAGAATGAAATAATATTAAAGATCATGTTAATAAGCGTCTATTTATCACTATTTCACATCAGACTAAAATTTTTAAAGAACATCCCAATCACATATCCTCAATAATACAAAAGATACCCCCAAAAAATATTCTTCTTCTCGTTACGTAATCACAAAAACTAGTTACAAAAACATAATCTTCAAACCTTTATTATTAAGCTACCATAATCAGTTAAAAGCAAATTTCAAATAAATAACAGACAATATAAACCTGATCGCAACAATATCGTATTATCAAATTCCATATCGAAACTTCAAATCAAGTTATATAGGATATACCAAACGACCACTATCTACACCCCCAAGCTTTTAATACACAAAAACGTCAATAAATCAGCTACCGTTTCATATTTTCGCGATACAGGAAATTCAGAAGGTTTTTATTCATGCAAATAATGTTGTTCTATTCCTTGATCTGTCCAAAACATCATAATAGCCATCGACCAGAAACATATGCGTCTATAAGGAATAACTTCAACAAAGCATATCATTTCTCAAATTCCACATAAACAGAATCTTCAAACCTTTGATATTAAACAATCACATTCAGTTATCAACATACTTCGAATAAATAACAGACAATATAAAACTGATCTCAACAATACCGTTAATCAAATTCCATGTTGCAACTGCAATTCAAATTACATAATACACATTAATGGACCACTATCTACACGTGTTAAAGAGCACACTCAAGCATTTGTAATAAAAAAAATTCAATAAATCAGCTACCATTTCACATTTTGGAAATTCACGCGAATTTATTAACAATAACCATCTTTCATCAAACTCAATTTTTGTAACGAATAATAGGAGAAGCTTACTCTGTTATCAAATATAAAGCCTACAATACAATCACAACAATCTTATAATGGATATCTTGAGTTATATCTGAAACGTTGGTGCAATATCTCTTAACAATATTAATTTTTAAAAGATTTGAATTCTTTGACCATCCAAAAAATTTTTGTGCACTTTTTATCTAATTTTTTTTATAGCATAAAAATTCAAACTGCGCATTTGAATTATTAATAATAAGAATGGGTGAGACCAAATTATTTACAAGTGACATCCTGGAACAGCTGGTTCACGCTCGTTGGCGATCATCAGCCAGAAGTTACCAGTACTGGCAACTTTTATCTCATCTTTTATAAAAAAAAAAATTATGTAACGCTTGAGCACTTCGCACTTCTTGGTTTTTTTTGTCTCGACAAGAAGCAATTATTGTGAGCTAATTAACTAAAGAATCGTTGTGCAGCGGACGCCATATCAGGCAGCTCACATTATATCCGTAGAAACAGATGAAACAAAGAAGGATTCGAACTCAGTATCAGATGTATCTGCCTCTTGGCAGGCCCCGCCTAGACCACAAGGCTGTGGCTGAACTGTTATCATAATTTCACTGTTGTACTTCCACTAAATACTGCTCAATTAGTTTGACTCAAAACTCAGATTTTTAATTAGTGCTGTCATTGTTATCTTCTCATATAAGATATTATGCCGCCATTTGTTTTCTTTAATTAAAAAAAAATACATTAATTGAAAGACGTATTTCTTATATCCAGTTAGTCTTTCTAGTTACTGCATGTTTTTCTTTTCTCTTTAGATACTACAAAACTAAATTTCAAGTTCGAGAGCAGAGGAAATCACGGCGTTCAGCATTTCTTATATTATCCTTCAATGAAAGAAATCCTTAAAAAAGCTTTGCTGTCTCGTGTCTTTATTGTTTCCAGCTTTGATTGCATATTGTTGTTACTCGAGGTTAGTTGAAACAATAAAAATTAGTGATAGATGCTGTTAATAATATCTTGTGATAGACTTAATATTTAATTGTTTTTAAAAATAATATTATGTGATAAATGCTGTTACTTTAATCTTATTATTTTCAAAAATGATGCAAAACTCTTACTGTATATTTTAACGGATTCTATGATGAAAAGTTTTTTCCTGTCCTCAAAAAAAATATCAGATGCTTCCTGTTGTTTCGAAGAGAAATATTACGTATTTTAGAAGTTTAGAAGTAATTAAAGAGGATTGTCAACATATTAACAATAACAGAGTAGTTTTCTAAAGCACTTAAAATTTTTCTTGACAACTTCTTGTTGATAAAATAAAGACACCAAAAGAACAAATCAAAAAAACTGTGATTCCTTATCTGAAGTAAAACAAATATGGAACATTCTTTGGTCTTTCTTCGATATAGTTAAATTTATCAGAAAATCTACTTTAGTCAAGAAAAAGATATGATAATTTAAAAAATGTTGTTTTGAACCTGTCGTGTTTTCATCTTAGTTCAGAAATTAGAGAAATATTTGGCTTTAGCCTATAAAGAAATTCTTATAAGTCATTATTAAGGTATCATTGAGGATGTATTTATTATGTTGATGTTAGTTTGTATTATTTGGAAGCAGAATATTATGACATCAATGAATAAATTTTTCACGTGTGCAGACTTGTGGATTTCACCACATCGATGGGGATTGTTCGTAATTTTCCTTCATTGTGATGATCTGTCCTATGTCTTCAATGCGTTGAAAAAGAGATCTGAAAAGGTCCCGAAACTAGTACGTATGAGGTTTTTAATTTTTTCATTTCGTGTTTTTTAATTCATCACTTCATTACATTGATGTTTTGGAAGATCTTTAGTTACAGGACGTTGTCTAATTATATATTGTACTTTAAGAATTTTTTGCGTTTTATGAATATCACATACTATGATGGATGAGTGAGAATTCAATAAAACAGAAAAGGAATTTCAGCTCGCTTTGTTACAGCAGCAACCAAAACATGTTTTCAAACGTTTGTTAACTATATTGGGAGTAATATATAATGAATATTGCAGAAAATGATGTCATATTATTTTGTCTTCCGGCACAACTATTTCGAAACTCCTCAAAACTAAAAGTGTTTTATACCAGATGTCCATAATTGAAATATCCAGGGACGTGTGTAGCTCTATCTAACACTCGGAATATGACCGAGTTCGGCAGTGAGATTATTTTAGACAAATGATGCAGGATTCTGCGAAAAAAAAAATTGTTCAGAGGTAGCGGATTGCGTATTTATGGCGCTGAGTAAAATTTAAAAGAAAATGTGAGAATGGACAGACAAATCAATAACAAAGACTAAACTGCAATGAACGATTACTTTGTATGTTGCGCTTACAATACCAGAGCAATAAAACATTTAACACCATTTAATTTAGCACAGTAATTTTGAAAGTTAATAGAGTTTAAGTTCACCCATGTGAACTGGAAGAGCACATGGTTCAATGTGGCCTCTGTTGTCGTAGTAGAAGGAATGCAAGAATGTTCCTCACAACATATGCATGTCGAAAGATAGGTTCGTTACAGTCCGCACGTTGTCATTTCAAGCTGCCAAGTTCCAAACACCACCACGACAGACATTGGTCAACTCAAAAACAACCAAAAATCACTTTCATGAATTGTAACTGAAAAAAAAAGCGATTAATCACTCTCCAAAAATGCTTCGCTACCTATCGTGCAATGGAGGGATGTTTTCTTTTCTGCTTAAATATAGTGTCGTTCAGACATTGTCATTGCTGAAGCTGCGGAATGATTAAACTGCTCCGCATATCCGATACTTGTCCCCCAAAAAAGAAAGATTATTATAGAATCAGCTTTGAAGCCCACAAAATGGAATGGGATTTCCTTGAGTGCAATGGTGCTTCAGGAGCATAAAGTCGACAATTTTTGGTGTATACAATCTCTTTCAGATAAAATTGAGCAACATCTCCCTAATGAATTTTTCAAGGTCAAGCGTCATCGTCCTCCATTTTGGCTAGAAACTTCAGTATAGTCAAACGCTTATTATAATCAACGTCTAACAGCTGCAGTACGCAGCCAATCAGATACGGATTTAAATGAATAGCTTTTGTGCAAGACCAATTATTGGGCTGCAGCACGGACTATCCGCAACTTGTCCATCTGCTCTATCTACATTCGCAGTTATAACATCTGAAATCCATCCTTTACCAGCTCAAACTTCCAAAGAGCGTGTTTCTTCAAACTTCCGAATAATCAATTTAAGTGCATTAGCTAGCAGAGGACCTTACCCAAGTTCTGGCTGGTTCTAAACTCAGGAATAGCGGCTACTGCATTGCAGTCGTTCACTATAAAGGCGAACGTGCATGGAACCCCGTATCCGTCTTGCGTATCCCAAATGACGTCATTTTGTACGACGTCCGTTGATTTGTGACGTGAAACTCACATCTGTCATCACTATACGGGAAAGTTCAACGAGCTTGAACATCCCCGTATTCCGTATGTGACGTCATGATAACGTCACCAATCAGAATGTTTCTTCTGTTACAACGTCAACCAATCCCAACGCAGCTGCGCGCTTAGGCGGAAATTCTCATTGTGTCTTCATTCTAAGATTACTGCCAATTTCAACAAAGCGCTTTAGTTCAAAACTATCCAGAGTTTTACGCTGTTGGTTCCAAAAATTACAAAATGAAGGTACAGAGAGACAAAGCATGGCCGCGAAAACAGATGCGCTATGGGAAACGTTCATTTCCTTTTCCGTTTAACAAAGGGAAGACGGAACACAATGCGTGTTTAAAATATGGCAGACGGTTGACTGAATACGCAATTCGCAATACGGGTGACGGGAGACGAAGTGCAATGCGTTTGGCCCTTAAGATGCTAGCGATCCAAGTGATCAACTTCGTTTCATGCAAATGATTGACTTCCTACGCTACAACAATCCCAATATCTCCTTTTGAACTAAAAACGTTTTCAGCAAACGTTTTCTTGCTTCCCATTTCCTTTTTTATCTTTCTATGGAATTTGCTGAGATTGTAGTTATTAGATACAGCTACAGACGGCTCTGAATAGGGGAAGTTTAATTTTGGTCACATGGTGAATGACATTCACAAGCTTTTGTCATCAAAAGATTACACAGTTGTTAGGAAAATGCTGTGAGGATTAAAGCAACGAAAGTAATGTGAAAAATTGGTCAGTGCAGTATTGGAAAACTTATACTTATTTTTATTCATATTCTGCACTGATCATTTTTCAAATTACTGTCATTGCTTTAATACTCAAAGCATTTTTCTAACAACTGTGAAATCTTTGATGACAAAAGCTTGTGAATGGCATTCACCAGGTGACAAAAATTAACTTTCCTCTATTCAGAGCCGTCTACAGCTATAGAGTCAACTTATACTTATTTTTAGAGATTACTTTAAAATGAGTACATGGTGGAAAGTTTCGATGTATGAAATAAAGATGATGTAAGAATGCAGAAAAACAGCAGGACTAGCAAAAGTGAAGCAATCAGTTTCTGGTTTTAAATATGCTAATGATCTGGTTCTGAAAATTACATCGATATCAGAATTAGTAATTGTGATTTCTTCATATTTGGAAATTAGCATTGCTGCTACTAGTAACTATTCCAACTGGCACTGTTTTCGTAATGGCAAAGGGAAGTTGAATGTAATAAGGGGGTGTCCATTAATTACGTGAGGTGTTTTTTAAAAAATTTGGATCCCCACCCTCCCCGTTTGTGAGATTTGGTGAGATGTGGTGGGACTCCCTCCCCTCATGTGAGATTTCAAAAAATCAAATAAGTTCAAAAAGTCAATATTACAAAATGTTGGAATCTATTATAATACGTATATTCTCTGAATGAAAAAGTTGACTTGAGATTTTCGTTGACCCCCCCCTCCTCCTTGATGAGATTTGGTGAGATTATGCCGGACCCCCCTCCCCCTTTTGACCTCACGTAATTAAAGGCCGGCCCCTAATCTAGTTGCTCAATTATCATAATTTGGGAAACTTATGAAGCGATCGATGCCAATACATTGTAATGAATAGGATTAGCTGAAGGTTTGAAATGATTTCGTCTTACATTTCTGTCTAGAAAATTGTCTATTTTTTAAGAGATTGATGAATAGTCTGGCTCTTGATGGTAATGATAAGATGGAGATGAAATCGATAGATTTAATGTTGTTAATTGATCTTCGTTATCATGAAACGGTCAATGAATTCATGTCCAATGAATAAAAATTGATGCTCTGCAGTTTGATGGTTTCATTCTCGAGTTTTTAACGTGTGTATAAATTAAGTTTTAAATTATATATACTTTAAAAGACACACAACAATATTTTTAATTAATTATTTTTAATTAAATTATTTATAGAATTTCTTGCCAAAATCTTTTTCATTAATTTTACCAAAAATATAATCATTCTTTTTGATAACTATTTACAAATTAAAATTTCATTTATTATTAACAATTGTGAATTAAATAATATCTATATATAATCTTACGACTAATTATAAAGTATGTACAATTAAAAATTATTAATATATTTACAATTGATTTAATAATTGATATTTACAGATTATAAAAATACTATTTTGAAATTGAAGTTTTTCTATTTACAATAATTATTTAATTATATTTACAAATATATAATATAACATTAATACATCTATAAATAAAATCATTTTTGGCAAAAAATTAATTTCTTATTTATATTAGAAACATATCTAAGTTAATAAATAATTTAATATAAAACAATTAAAAATGAATAAAAATTAAAAATTCATACAATACATTATTATTGAACGGTTTCAAGGAATAAATTCCCCATCATCAGCAAGATGATTACAATTTCACGGGGAAAAGGTTATATAGGTGAAAGATAATTAATTCAAAAAAATATCCACCAATGGTTTCGTTGGGTGTTTTAGTCATAGTGTCGAATGATGACGTTCAGGCTAAGTTCATAATGCTGTCGTGATGACGTTGTCTAGCTGCAACCATGATGTCTTTTTTTTTTTCTTTCTGATAAGTAAACGGCATCTTCTTTTCTACCTTGCGTTGACGAGGTTATGTTAACAAACGATGTCTTCATTTCTTCTACTTGTTGATGAACGATTATGTTTATGTCTATTCTTTTGAGCAGGAGAAGTTATTAATTATCGTTGTTTTTGTTGACATCATTTTTTATTCTGTATTTTCCTGTTAATTTGTTTTCATAGTTTATTTTGCAGAAAAGAATTCAAACAATATTGTTTAATGTTTACATTAGAATGTCTTGTATTATATGATTCTGATAAAATAATTAATTTATAAATATTGTTGTGTTTCTTTTAAAGTATATAGGATTGTACTCAATAATCCATTCTTCTGGATCTTCCACACGGTTTTCTAAACTCTCGACTCTAAGGATAATGTCATCAAATTGTTCGACTGTCGATATCTTAAGTTGAATTTATTGAGAAAGACATGTTTTAAAAAGTAAATTTCTAAGTTAGAAGAAAATTCGTTATTTTTTTTTATTATTATGTGAGATAAAACACTTCATTCGACACTTACCTTTCATCAGAGCTTTTGTTGTAGAGTGATGCTTCGTATTATCATTAAGTTTTAATTCATGTAAATCGTTGGTGGAAGGAAAAAGTAAACTTATTGTTTCATTAAATAAGTAGCTTATAAAATATGTAAAGAAATGGTTGAGCGGGTGGCTTTACATTAAATGTTCTTTAATATGTTCTATTTTAAATTAATACATAGTTTATGTTGCTATTTACTTTGGCTAAATTTACACAGAGTATCGGCTTGATACTTAAAGTTCTGTTTTTACACACAGTATTATTACAGTCAAATCTATCTCACTTATTCTTAAGCTTGGTTGACTCTTGCGAAGTTTTCTTTCTTCATGCTTGATTAGCTGATATCTTCTTTCTTCGACGACACACGAACAGAGTAGAACTACGGTGACTTCTCACGACAGACGGGTTCTTCATTTCAGCGACCAAACGCTTCATTCATGTCGGCGACTAACGCTTCATTCAACTCGGCGACCAACGCCTCGTCCCCGACTGACGCTTCCTTTCCGACCGCACCGTTCATTCCCGTGTCTTCTGTCGAACTCGCCTCTCTCGTGTCAGCTATCGAACTCCCCCTTTCGACTTGTAGCAGTCCATTAATATCGGGGTTCGCCACCAGCCTAATTTGCATATTCTACTTCGCAAATTATAAAACATACGTAATTTAAGAGATTACAAATACACATAATTATTTAAATAAATAAACATAAATAATTATAACAAAACCTCATTACAAATAACTAATTTCAACTTCTAGAAATTTCTTTTCTTATCAAAATACAGAAATCAATACATACATAATCAATATATAATATATATAATATAATTTCAAAGATATAACAGCTTGAAAAGATAAATGCATTTAAAAAACAGTAGAAACATGATCAGTGTTATTAATAAAATGTAATAAGGAAAATTATTGAATTTTGAAAAGAATTCAAAAATCATCGTTGAATGTTAAGACTTGTTCAACAATCTTTTCATGAACCATTCACTACTTGATATTTAAAAAGAAGCGTTACTAATGAGTTATCATATAAACAAATAATGTAAAATGAAATCTTCTTCAACATCTTCAGTGGTAAATAAAAAAAAAAATTTCGAATTTCGATCTAAAAGAAAGAAAAAATTACTAGGTTACAGAACATCATTTACAAGTTAGTCATTAGTTAATAGAGAGGGTCTTTTTAACGATTATAGAAGTCTGTTATTTTCAATCTTCTGCCAATATTAATCATTGAGAATAAGTCAACAGCGGTGCACCTGACGATGCAGTGGATGTAGTGTGCCTAATTAACAAAGTTAGTGGAATTTCTTTCTTGTTCGAGCTTCACTCCCACTTGAAAACACTGTGAAGAAGAATGAAGCTAGAACATACTGTTTTAGTCGAAAGCCCTGTACGAAACCTCATTTAATATATTTGATGATTATATTCGCCCTACAAACAGAAAATTTGTCTTTACGGCAGAGGGAGAAGCGGATTGGTCTATATATATTAGTATCTCATGAAGTTTACTTCTTTATTCTGAATTACTATTCTTTATTCTGTGCGAAGGCTAACATCGGGAATCGCTTACTGTATGGTTTCCAGATAAGGAAAACAATTAAAAAGAACTGCATATTCTATCTTAAAACATTGTTATTAACCTGTAGACTTTACATTTATTTTGTAAACAGATGATAGAGCTGCCCCAGCCATTAAACAGTAATTGGGTTGAATTCACAAATTCTTCTTACTTCATCTTAAATAATTTCTTTAATAACTTTATTGGGATGCTTTACTAATTATCATTGAAATATTTATATTGCCTGCTAAGTCATGCGCTTTTGTAAGGAACAAGGTTTGATCAGGTACTTACTTCACTAAGTTCCAAAGTGCTTAAGTACTGAAACCTGGATATTGCATTTATATTGATACTTAGCGTAAAAGGCTTTCAGATTATGTTGTCAAATTTGTTGATATTGAATGTAATGTTAAGAACTTAAATTCTTTAGTATGTTTAGTGCAATAATTCAAAATTTCTTTTGTAAAATATACAATCACTTCGATCATTAGTCATATTGCTCGTTTTGGTTCAATATCCCT
>JAFIDM010081261.1:139281-157083 GCA_023159025.1 Thereuonema tuberculata | reverse complement strand
GATGAAATTTTGACAAGCGATGAAAGACAAAAACTTAACAACTGGCAGAATGAAATAAGTTCAAGGATAGTGATTGAAAGCATCAACATCCATATCAGAGATGTTTTACACCTTCCAAAGTGTCAGTAAGCTATAGTAGCCTTTTTTAAATAGAATATTTCAAAAGGAAAGATTAAATTATAAAATTCATAGGTTTTTTATTTGCAAGGAAATAAAATTAATATGATTAGATATAAAGAAGTTACTGAAAATTTAAACATTGATAATTGGCTTGTAATAGACGACTTTGAATTGATGATAATTATTAGTAAAAAGAAATGTATCAGATGAAAGGCTGTAGCTGAATCATCTACTTTTTTAGAGCGTTAGACAGAGCAAAGACATGCATTGCTTCCCCTGCTCCGAAGATCTGATCCAAAAGCAGCATTTTGGACAAAGGTGAAAACTTTTCTTTTTTTTTGAGAAAGAAATACTATTTTTATTAATATCAATAAAATCCTACCACAAAAAGATACATCTAAAAACACCACGAACAATAATTTATCTCTTTTGACAAAAAAGATTATTAGGTTCGAAATTCAGTCCCTGATTAAAAGTGAATGACTCCATATTGTTAAACTAAAAATTCCATTAGTGGATAGAAAATACGCTTTCGCTCACTGAGCCCCCATCAACGGGAATCCTGGACAGCTGTTTCATCCTTATTAGGAATCATCAGAAGGGTTAACCCTTGATAATAGGGTCTGTACGAAAGATTATGGATTTCAGTGGAGCTGCCGGAAGTGGCCTACAACATAAAAAGAAGAAAATAAAAAAAGAAACTTTGAAATTCACATTATTAAACTCTTTATCCTTTCACTGAAAAGCTCAAAGAAGCTTAATTATAAAATAAAACAAGTCAATAATCAATAGTGCTATTGAAAACGACGTCCTGTCCAGTAATGCAATTTTTTGTCTAACGGTTTCTTCGTGGACTTTAAATTTTATTTTCAGGTTTGATGTTCAGCTCATTTATCACATCCTTAAATTAACTCATAAGGGTAGCGGCTACTTTTTTATTTTCTTAAAATTTTAACGATTTTTCTGATTCTGGTCATTATTATTATTATTATGTTTGTATGTTTCAAACCTTGGGTTTCGCCAGCAAAAACAATATGGCGGGTCAAGGACCAAAGCACATACTGCCAAGTGTAAAGACGTGTGCGAGAATGATTATTATTATTATTATGTTTGTATGTTTCAAATCTTATTATTATTATTATTATTATTTTGCTTAGTTTTTGATTGTTGATTTTTACATCTCATAGGAGATTTCATTTGTAAAGACGAAGGTCATATGGTATTTAGTGGTCTTGTTATGAATTGGATTCCCATGTAGAAACTTGCAAACTATATGACATGTACTTAAAAGGTAGCTGTTTGCATTCGCTTGATTTTATTTCGGTTACTAACTATAATAATAAAGTCAGTTAAGGCTGTAATGAAGATTACTAGTTGTAAAGTTAAAGATTAGAACGTTGTGAGCTTTTGTCACTGTTTTGAATTTCTACATAATTGTCGGAGTACTTGGATACTTTATTGATAAGTTGATGATACATTATTATTACTTGAAATGGTACATCAATCCTTAATGTTCCTTTACGTTTCTTCAATCAAAGTAATGTTTCATGCATTATATACAATTGTCTTGGCCGTGAGAACAAATCAATTTGTAGTTGTTATCTACAAGTGCAGTTTGAGGCTAATATTTGTAATTTAGCGAAGATTATACAATGCGGAGATTTTGCATATTATAATTATTATTATTATTATTATATCGAAAAAGTTTCAAATCATGGGATTCCCCAGCTAAGACAATATGGCGGGTCAAGGACCAAAGCACATATTGCCAAGTGTGTATAAAAAAAAAAAAATAAAGTTTGGAAGAATAGTTAGGGATGTGTGCTTGTGTCTATAAATTTCCGAACTATGCGTGTTGTGTTGAGTACCACAGCCTTCTGGAGTTGTGCATAAGTGTTTTTATGAAGTCCTATTGTGCTGAGGCTGTGATGCAATGTGTGAGGCACCAGACCAGTAGCGGACAGGATGATGGGTACAACACGTACTCGGTCCTGCCTCCACTGCTTCTGGAGCTCGTGTGCTAGGTCTGTGTATTTACTTATCTTGTCAGCGTGAGTTTTCTGCATGTTCTTGCTGATGGGAACTGCAATATCAATGAGATAGGTCTGTTTGTTGACCTTATCAACAAGTGTAATGTCTGGTCTGTTGTGATGTATAGTTTTGTCTGTATGAATGGGACGGTCCCAGTACAGCTTATGTGAGGGTGACTCTAGTACGCTTTGTGGTGTGTACTTGTAATATGGGACCGTGTTCTTAATAAGTGAGTGTTTGTGTGCTAGCTGTTGATGAACGATCGATGCTACCTGATTGTGTCGGTGGAGGTAGTCTGTTTGGGACAGAAGGGGGACAGCCTGATATTATGTGGTCGATCGTCTCATGTGTAGTTATTATTATTATTATTATTATTATTACTTGGCCATCCCCCCGTCTTCCTCTGGTAAGTATGAGATAATCCAAGAAGAATCGATTCCAAGCGGTTATGGCAAAAAGTGATATTTGATTCCTTTTTGAATGAACTCATTATTTGATATCGTGCGCCATTAAAAACAAAAACACGTTGAAATGGTTTTAAGAATCAAAAATCTACTTTATGTAGGAAGTCAACTTTAATAACACCTCTTTAGGGAAATCCATTTTAATACAATATTAAGTACAATATCCATGACTTTTAATTTTGATAGAAGAGATAAAATTATTTAACATGATATGACCGAGTTCTGATCCAATTCAAACATGTGTCCATTGTGAGTTTGGAAGCTTTCACAACGCAAATTATATTTGTATTTGGAATCCAAATTTTGTCTTGTATACAGGGCCAGAACAGTAAATGGGATTTTGCAGGTGACATACAGTTAACTTCAACATTATTACTTTCATCTGTGTGTTGAAGTGTATACCCTATATGCCACTTATTATTAAAAGTAAAGGCAATATATTGACGAGGTAGGAGTTTTTGGAGAAAAGTATATTTGGCCTTTAGCCAAATATACAGAGGTACCAAACTGATCAGATGAAAGTCTCTTCATTAGAACTGTTCTCTGAAATAGCAAGAAATGCGTGATGTGATCGAGTCCCTGGAACTGTTTTGACATTTCTGGAATGCTCCTCCGGCAGTATTTCCTGAGATTTAATTTCAAGTGAAGAAATAAAGAAGAAATGAATGCCTTTTAATATTTGCCTGCGCCCATTTGAACAAATTATTAGGCATTATGATTTTGCTCAATGTTGAGGTTGTTTGAAGACTTGCTCTAGCAGCGATTGCGTTTTGTTGTTCCTCCAATACCATCACATGGACTTTTACTATGAGATGTAGCAAAAAAAAGCCATTCGGCATTTTTGCCAAAATCTGCAGTGTATAAACACAATTTATCAAATTCTTGTAATTTGTACTGGGATGCTGCCCCATCACTGAAATAAATGATTTTATCAATCTGCCTCTTGGAAAGTAAAATTTTGAGTTCTTCAATAAAGTGCTTGATGAATAAATGCACAGTTGTTGTGTTGTGCTTCAAGAGATCAGATAAACAACAGAAGCTGATGTTGCTTGTTTCAATTCTTCTGCCATACGAGAATCCACTGAGTAAAGCGATTCTGAGAAACTAATAAAAACCGCAATAAATTGGAGTACTGGTTATGAAATTCATTTTATTTAATTCTAGATGTATAATATCATATCATATTATATTGTTTAAGTCAGTGGTGCACAACCTTGCACAACTGATTTGATCGAGAAGTGAATGAGAGAAGTAAGAGTTGGAGTGATAGGTTGGAGTATCAATAAGAGGGAAGAAAGAGAAGCAGTTTAGACGTTAAAAGGTCCGTAGTCTTTTTATCATTTTTGTTTAGGAAGTTGACTTTAAAGTCGCCCATAAAAATTCCTTTTTTTTTATTGTTTCTGATAAACTGAGCCACAGTTTTAAATAAATGTGAAAATACATTGGGTTTCCTGTCGAGGGTCTGTAGATTCCTGTAAGAATGACGTCTTCATTAATAAAACAGCAAATACATTCCAAATCCACATTGATGAAGGTAAAATCTGTAATGATTTTGATATTAAAACTATCCCTATAGTATAAAGCAACCCCTCCGCCTTTTCTGTCATTTTGATTAATAGAGAGAGTAGAGAAGTGTATGGAAGTTCTTCTGGATTGGCGGCCCATGTTTCAGTAAGAAGAAGGAAGTTTGGAAATCGTAATAATGTTTCTAATGCAGTGTTTAATAAATCCCAATTCGCTGAGATACTGCGAATATTATATGATAGAAACAATAGGGAGTCAGGTGAAATATCTTGAATCGAGTTAGAATGAAATAGCATTGGAAGATGCGGAGCTGAAATATTAAATGTAAAAGTAAAATACAGTACGTACTAGGTTGCAGTTCATTTTTATCATTTTACTGATTTGAACAACGAAATAGCAACAGGGGTTTCATTGTGGATGTAAGAGAGTAATTGATTCGGACTGTGAGGATATTGGCTGGATAGATAGAGCGTAGATAAAGTATAAGAAATATGGAAAGTATTTAAAGGAGTTCTGTT
The DNA here is from genome assembly GCA_023159025.1 of Thereuonema tuberculata. NCBI lineage: Eukaryota > Metazoa > Arthropoda > Chilopoda > Scutigeromorpha > Scutigeridae > Thereuonema > Thereuonema tuberculata. The sequence goes on along the minus strand of JAFIDM010081261.1, from coordinate 152,426 downwards.
TTGAAATAAATGTAAATATTTACTTACCTGAAGTTTTTTGAAAAGTTAAAGAAATTTTATATACGAAAACAAGAAGACAAAAAAAAAATCGAAACTGATAATAATAAAAATAGTTAAGTACAATTAAATTAATTCATAAAAAATAAATATAATAATAGATAAGAATTTTAAGTTGATTTGAGAACTTAAGACATAAATACTAAATACAAAGCAATTAATCAAACAAAAATACTTATTGTTAACTTAAAATTAAACAATTTTGCTTGAAAAGGATAGATTAAAATGAAATATAAAAATTTGACTGATTTCAGTCTGGGGCTACTGGATTATTGGATCAGTTTTTGGAGATCGTCGAGGGAAGTGATGGTTTTTTTTTTTTTTTAATCTCCACAATTTACAATAATTTTTCCGTTTGCAGTCCAAACGTGTCTGACCCCAAATCTTTTAATCGCCACCTGAAGCAGTTGCAATCTAATCCGCCCTCAGTCCTCCCTAATTGTGATACTAGTGTTCTCGAGTTTTATCTTCCTGGAAAAAATGGCGTCCAGTGCTTTGTACGACAGGAGTTTCACTATTATGGCACGGGGCCTGTCACCTTTCTGAGCACCAACTCGATGGGATCGGTGGATATCACTTTTCGAAATCGAAACACCAAGTTTGTCTTTGCAAAGATCTACAATAGCGTCATCTGTATTTTCATTCTTTGCTTCCTCAATTCCGAAAATTCTCAAGTTGCTTCTTCGCTGGTATTGTTCGTCGGCCATTTCAGATTTCTTTTTGTATTCTGCAAAGTTTCTTTTTACTTCCCTTAACTCCATTGTTAGTTCTTTCACTTCCTTGTCATTTTCATTCAAGCTTTCAATCAGCTTGTCCATAACGAGTTTTGTTTCGGACTCAGTAATGGCACCGCGATTAGCTTCAACACCTCCTGCGATTGCAGGGCCACACCTAGGTGGAACCGCACCACCTCGTTGAGTTCCTCCCGTAGGGGTTGCACAGCTGACGGTGGGGAAGGATTTTCCATCGCTGGGTTCTCGGGGGTTAGGCTAGTCGCCTGTGCACTCCTTGTGTTCACCATTGTTTCTGTTTTGTGCGATTGATCTCTAAATATATTGTTACCTGATTCTAATTTGTTTCTCAACCTGCTTTACTGCGTCTACACTAGAATTTTTCCGGAGCCCCTGTTGCACGTGGTTAGCTGGTAGACGCCATATTGTAAAAAAAAAATTGCTTAATATTGCTTAATATTTATTTTATATATCAGAAAGTAATTATAGAGTTTCTATTTAAAATTTCATACGTATCCAGCTTGTCAAAATCTGTGAAGGTTTAAAATTTACGTTTGTTTTCGATAATATTAAAAAATGTCTACTTTGTAAGCCTATCTCAGCAAAACTAAAAGACTCCAACTAATTGTAATGCATTATATATCATGAGATATGTAAATACTTTCAGTTTAGGAAAGCTTATTTTTCTGGTTCAAGTAGTTCTTTATTTATATAGCTTTAGAAACGCCCGAAACGTTTACGGAAAACCAGTTACCGGTTAAAGTGGCAGACTTTACTTCTGAATGCTATTTCTCCGAAATGTTTAAGGTTATTATTATATTTGGCAGGCTTTCATATAAGGTGTGTCACGGCGTAAATTTTTGACATTATTTTTTTTGATTACTTAATGGACGCGAGTTTTTTTTTTTCTTTGCGGTTATAATCCCGGATTTATATTCTTTCTCTCTAAGGTTAGATTAAGCAAGTGGGGATTAAGATGCATATTATTTGTAACTAATATTAATGTTTTGGTAAATGATGTTGAATCTTGGCTTTAAAGGGGTAATTGTGTGATTAATTTAAATTTAATTTGTCATAAACAAAGGTAGGCCTACTTAAATGATTGTTTGATAATTATTCGTCAAACGGAGGAAAATCGTCGTGTGACGGAAGAACAATGGATTTCTGTGTTTCGTGAGGAGACGGTCGAGGTCAGCCACCCCGAAAGTAGACGAGACTTGTAAGTATTAGATTTTTTGGTATTTGGAAGCAATCTGGGGACGCCGTCCTTCGAAAAGTAAAGCGAGAAAGTGCTACATAAGGTTGTATTCCGACTAAAGGGGTGTACGCACTTCTGCGTCTCCGTTGTGTTTATGAAAACGTCTTGTTTCCGTCAATGGCAAAATCAGCGCGCACTTTGCCGTTCGCAAGTTCCGTCAAGCCGCAACGGAAGTAGACAGAAAGAGGAAACGGAAATTCTTCTACCTCATTATGGCGACATTTCAATTGTTCAACATGCAGCATCTCCACAAAGATCAGCGACTTTTCATGGCCATGCATTTATTTTGCTTGGCCTTGAAACACAAAACCAAAAAGAAGATATGGGTGCGTAAAATATGCAGAAGAGAGATCAGCTCGGGGAATTTAATTTATTAGTGCAGGAGATGCGTTTTAATGTAAGTAAATGCGTTAAAAGTTATAAATGACAATCAATTCTAATTTCGATTTCAGTTTTAAATGAAGAATGAATGCAATAATTAATATCTTTCACGGAGTATCTGCCATCGTTTAGCGCATTTTTGGGCTAATAAAACATTGCAAGAACATGGAGGCGATCACAATTGCTAATATTTCGTTTTCCCGGCAAAATTTGTATCAATGCTCTCGGATTGGCTGTTGCTTAACACACACACTCCGACTGGCTAACACTACCTTTGATGTTGATTTACATGCAAAATCTCTTTACAAAGGTGAGATCTGCACATTCTGACGCATAGCATTAATTTATTTCAGTAAAAATATTGTTTATTTTCGCAAAATAATCTCCTCAATGTGATATTTAATTCGTAATAACCTTCGATCCCAACGAAGCGGTGAACAAAATGGCACCGGCGAACTTGCTTTCGATCTTCAAAAGTTGTAGGAATACGTCAGTGCTCTGTGATTGGATGTTGCTCACACACAAGATCTGATTGGCTGGCCTTACGTCTGAGGAGACGCTTATGTTCGTTCATTGCAAGATAAACGTTTGGCTTAAACTGAGACGTAAAAGCAATTATCTTACATAAACTTAACATTTGACGGAGATAAACGCTGAAGTGCGTAAACCCTTAAAACTTAGCGACAACGGAGAGAGGGTACGATTCCGTTTGGTGACGTCAGACGTGCTTAATCTGACATAATCTTCTAGAAGAAAACGTGTGTGGCTTCGTTGAAAGAAAGTACTTTCGTTAATTAAATAAGTGTTTCGAAAAAAGGTTTGTGTCTGCAGAAAGGCGTGTGTTATCGAATCGAAACAATAGAGAACTGAAAACGAAACACGAGGTGACGCCATGCGCCATTGCGACGTTAAAAAGTGAAACTGATACTGTTTGAAGTAAAGATTGGGGTAACCTTTAAGTTTAATCTTAAAATCTACAAACTACTGAGAAAAGGGTTATTTTGTTAATTGATCGTCACATTTAGGTTCGAATGACGTGGTTGTTCTGTGATGATATTGTTTCTTACGTCATTAATTTTAAGGAATCTTATAAGGTGAAAAGGCCATGTCGATTGTCATTAAAAACGGGAATTGTTGTATTCCTTCAAAGAGATTTAATGCTTCAAAGAAAGAACAGTTAATCTAAAGATGTGTCAGCAGGTTATGAGAAAAAGAACAATATATATAACATTGTATTTTGTTTCAAGTTAATATTTGATATTAAAACATTTTTTGGGTTTAGAAGAGAGAAAAAGAAGAGAAGAGCCTAGTTCATTTAAGATAAGGGAAAAATATAAATAGATACTCATTAAACGTTTTCAGTGTGTGTCAATATCATAATAAAGACTATGTTTGTATTCCTTTAATGACATATTGTATTTTGTTTTGGGATTTACAGGTACCTGAAGGGGAAGGGATTAAGACATATTTTGCTTTACAGTGTGTTTAAACCAGTCAGCTGAGTTGTTTTAATCACTCTCATCGGTATAATCCAGCGTGATTATTAATGTTTTGTACTCATTTGTGTATTAATGAGAAAGGGTTGAAATTGATATAAAAAAAAGGTTCAAAGCAATTAATTGTTTGTATTTAATATTAAGCCTTGATTCAAATCGTCTAAGGACAAGAAAGAGTTGTATTTAAATAATAAGTTTGATAATAAATTTTGATTGTGTGTTTATTGAACATTTAGTTCGTTTCATTTTATTACTCACATTTAACTTTATTTAGTCATCAAAAAGGGGCAAAGAGAAGAAAGGAGATAAATTAATTGTTTATTTTAAAAAGGGGGTTTGAAGGTTGCATTTAATTTAATTGTGTATTTGATTATTTTTACTTCAGCGAAAGTGCTGTACTTGGTGTAAATATTTTATGCAAAGTTAAATATTTTATGCAAAATTAAATTTTGTATTTAGTTGTTTTATCGTGGTTTCCTTGAGGGGTGGTCTCGTAGTATTATGGCCCAGCTGCTGCGATTCGATTATCCCATTAACTGAGCAAGGGAACAGCGTTAAAGAGAAGGAGTAGGTTTGGATTTATTTTTGTTTTTTTGGTAGCAGTTTAGTGGTTTAATCCTGACCGTTTGTGGACGAACAGAAGTTCTCAGGGAAAGGAGGTTTTTTTTTTTTTATTGTTTTTTCGGCCAGTTGGGATTTTGCTATAAAAAACCCACTGTGTCAAGGTGGTATCAGAGCCGTGGTTTAGATTTTTTCGTCCCGGCGTGATCGCACAAAACACCCGGTGACAGGAGTGAAGGTACCTTTAAGTTAAATTTCCTTAAAATCGGAGAGGTCATCTGAGAGGCATTTGCTGATTTGACATGGAATGACCCTTTTTTAAAATGCAAATGTGGTTAAACTTTTCAGTTATTGCTTTTATGTTATAAACAGTAATTATATTATTAATAAATTTTACGTTTCTAATAATTCAACAAAATGATAACTATGGAAGGCACAAAGGAACTAAAAAAAATCTCGCACCTCGAGCTGTCACCGGGAAGAGACTGGGACGGCCATTTCGTCCTCCTTAGAACACATCAGCCAGCAAAACTCCACCGATGACAAGCTCAGAAGGTGCGGACATGTAAGAATTCCACTCTCATTTCCGGAAGCGGGACACCACAAAAGCAAAACACAATCAAAAATACACATAATAGAAAAAATGTCCTGAGTTTCCTCTAGGCTCAAAAGGAGTTTGTCTAAAGTAATAATAAAGCGTTTTAACTAAACATTTTAAGTAATAACAAATTTTACGTACTTAATAGTTCAACAAAAGGATAAGTATGGGATAGATCTCGAGGTCACAGAACGAGGTGCGAAATCTTTTTGGTTCGCTTGTGTCTTCCGTTGTTGTCCTTTGTAATTATATTAGTATTATTTTATAAATTAAGTATTTTGCTGCGCCGCTCTGTCCGTTTTGTATTTGATCTTGAATGAGCGGCCGGCAGTGGGAAATTAGTGACATCACGCGTGGCTTGCAAAAAGTGATGACGTCATCTGACTAGTTCTTGTAACTTTAGGTTTTTTTTAGTGCATATCGGCAGCTAAAATTTGGTATACAATAACTGCTTCAGATTGTGAATAAATGATAAAAATTTCAAGGGAGGTTTCGAGCTGAGAAACCTAATCATTCCCTTGTTAGGAAAGGTATCATCCCAAATGAGCTCACGAATTTCGGATCCATCAAAAATACTTGCTGCTATCTTAGCTTAAGTTTTCTGAAGAAACTTTGCAATAAGAAAGTGGAAGCAGTCACTGTAATGAGCACTTTTAAGTCATTCCAAACATTCCATTCATATTAAGTAAATAATTTAACGGTAATTTAGCTATTAGTGAAAAAAGCAACGAAAACACGCATATACTTATTAAAATTAAACATTTTAAACATTTTAAAACTTAAAAGAATACACAATATATTTCGATTGTAGCTTGTAATCTTTTTCAAGTTTGACAGGCCAATACAACATCAGTGTATATAGTCCAATAAATATGAAAATAATGGATGACCCGCGTCACGTAAGCATCAATCATTAAAGATCACTAAGAATTAGGCTGTCATTGGTCCGATGCAAATGAACGACAGACGACTGCAAACGTCACAACTGCACCACGTGTTGTGCCGGACAGGTCACTACCGGTAACGTCACTGAACATCCGGATTCAGAACTGCACCTAAAAGCAAGAGAGAGAGAAAAACATATCTTTTCTTTTCCTATTTTCTTATAGTTAGATCAGATATCTATTCTCGCAAGAGTTCACCGACGTATTCATTTAAGTTCTTTTTCTTTTGTCTTTTTCTGAAGACTATTGTACTTTTATCTTCTTTCTTTTGCAAACATCAATATAAGTTTATTCTTGATGGATACACCTTCATTATAACATTCCGAATTTCAAGTATTATCTTTACTCTTCCTGATGAATTGAGAGTCCAATGGATGAAAAACATTAAGAGCCGTAATCGAAATCTACTGTTTACTTTTTAATTTTTAAAGTGTTTCATTTTAACTTTCATGTGCTAATAACTTCATTCATATTCTTCATACTTCAATTTCACTAGCAGAAGTTTCAAAGTATGTTATATGGTTCTTTTAAATGAACTAGATGTGCAAAAGGAATAGATGGTAGCATATTACCAAGAATGGCCTTCAAATTGGTCAAATGAGAACAAAATGCTGCGACCCAAGTAATAAACACTCTCAAATCAACAGACCCTTAACTATCTGTAAAATTTGCTTTTACACTTTCGACACAAAAGCGCCTTTTAAAGACAGGAATCCTTCCCCTCGCCACCAGTAGGAAAGACAACTCTAAAAGCATATTTATCGTTTTTCATACTCTCAGAAATAATTTATTTTAATTGTTTGCTTATAAAAGAGTAGTGAAAACTTATTTGTATAATATCGGTTTCTGAAAAACTATATCCTAATGAAACAAAACAAAGGTCAGTTTGGAAGATTTCATGGGATAAGGAATAAAAAAATATGAACAGTTTTTAGCCATCAAAAAATCGTATAGACCACTATTATTTATCAATGTAATTTACGTACGTTAATTATACTATAGTTAATAGATATTACTTTTAAAATAAGATTTCTCTTTATTTTATTTATTTTTGAAGATGTCGATGTCATTATTTCCATTACTGGCAGAACTTTATTTACTCTTCTGAGATCCTTTTCTACTTATAATGGAATACAACATATAGCATTATAAGCAATTAATCATCCAATCACTAAATTTGCAGAGAAATGGTTCATTAAACCTTTACCCATTCTTACTTATTCAGGTATTAAAAAATATATATTTTCTTACTAAAAATCAAATAACAGTTTAATTAAATAATTATTCATTGTTGTCATGAAATTATTGTATATAAATGCAAAATTTAAAATTTGCAAAATATCGAATTAAGAAATCTCTATTACTAAAATCTTTTATTTCTCTGTCTGTGTGTCTGTCTGTCCGGCGCAATTTTCTGTGAGAATGGAAAATAGAAATAATTTTTACAATGAAACATCCGCGACATGAATCGAACCTGCAACCTTCTGATCCGAAGTCAGATGCCTTATCCATTAGGCCATAGGGACTACAACTCTCTTTATATGGTTTTTTGACTTATCTCTCCATTCCCTGCCCCCATCAATAAGGAATGTATTCAATCTTTTTTTTGTATCTCAAGATTATTTATTTCCCATCCGTCAGTTTATTTGTAATTCGAAACTGACAATTAGAACTATAATTGTCGAAATGTTGCGATATTTTAAATATTCTTACTTAATCAAATTCTATGTGATATTGAAAAATAAGTGCGTGTACACGGCAGATGTTAGAGTAAAGAAAACTGAGTAAAGAAAGAAAGAAGCACTCTTTTTATGAAGGGGAAAAATGAAAAATCACTATTTGTAACTCATAAACCATCAATATTTGTAACTCAAACGCCACTGAAAAGTGACAATTACAATAAAAATGAGAGTCAAAAAAGAAAGAACCAGTTTTTCTATTAGATAGAATACTGAAAAATCACTATTTGTAACTCAAAAACCCTGAAAAGTATCAATTGGAATAAAAAAAGAGAGTCAAGATAGAAAGAAGAACTACTTCTATTAGGTAGAATACTGCTCAGAAGTTTGACGTCTTAGCCATTAGACCACGAGGCCTACATTCTAATCTCTATAAAAAATAAAAATATATCATAGATATATGATTTACACGCTGGTTCTAAAAGCAGTCGTGGATTGAGAGAATATAGACATCAAAAATTAAATTAAAAAAAATTTATAAAATAATAGTTTTAGTTTCCTTGATGTAATTTGTTTGTGTGTGTGTTTTTTTTAATAAATAAAAAGTTGCTTTCCGTTACATAAGCGAGACTTCCGGAGCGAAGCGACGGGTAGTCGACTAGTTACTAAAAATTACTTTTCATTTAACTATCATAACTTCTTCCAATAACCTACTTTAATTTAATCCCAAAATAATTCCACATTTAAGTAATGTGACACATTAATTTCCTAAATAAATGCCAATTTTATACTGATACTTAAAAATAAGCAGTAAATATACTATGATCTTAAGATATATTTGAAATACTAAGTTATTATGATATATTAGCTGCTTCTTATACATACATTAACGTTATGTAAGGGATAAAATACACTCATGTTTGCGAAACATGCAACACCCTGAAGGAAACATGGAAATGAAGTGAAACTTCCAAGAAATGTAAAGGAGGGTAAGATACGGAAATGATTGAAATTTGGGAATAATTGCACATGCCTAGACTCAGCAGCGCCCTCTGAGCGTATAAGTAAAGGACTGTTGTGGATCCAGACAAGATGGTTTTCATCATCAGTGAGCTATACACGTGCCTACTGGGGCCAGTATACCTCATCGACGTCAAAGCATGCCTTATAAGCAAACTACAGATTTTGAACAGGGCCGAATGATCGGCTTGCGTGAAGGAGCATTTTCATATCGCAAAATTGCTGCTAGTAGGGGGAAAACGCTACGACAGTGATGCGAGTGTGGAAGCAGGTGACTGACGAGAACAGAACGATTCGAAAAAGCGAAAGTGGACCACAAAATGTGACGAAACCACGTGATGATAGACAACTCATCAGCATGGCAGTGACGGATCACTCCGCTTCTTCTCGAGTTTTAGCAGGAATGTTGTAACACTGCAACAGGTCTGGCATTGTCTGGTTTTACGGTTCAGCTTCTTCACGAGTGTTACCACAACGTTGGAAGACTGGAACAGGTCTAACTTTATCTGGTTCCACGGTTCGACATGTGTGCATGCATTCCTTTGTTGAGAATTGGGCCTGAATCATCGACGCCTCAGGCTAGAATGGGCCCATGAACACCCCACTGGCGTGTAGATTGGCACCATGCCGTCCCGCTTCAACTTGGATTAAAATGATGGCCGCATACGCATGAGACGATATCAAGATGAGCGCCATTTTCCAGACTGCATTGTCCAGCGTCATACTGCACTGACGACAGGCGTGATGGTTTGGGAAGCAATTGGGCATCATAGGCGATCTCGGCTGCTACGAATTGTGGGCACTCTCAACAGCAACTGCTACATCAGGGAAGTTATGTAGGCTGAAGTCGTACCCTTCCTTCAGGACACTCCTGGACAACAGGACAACGCTCCTCATATTGCCAAAAATATCCAGATCTTCTTTGAAGCAAGGCAGATATACCTTCTTCCCTGTCGTGAATGTTAGCCCGATATGTCATGTATTGAACATGGCCAGGGTATGGTCCACTGGGCAACTAGTGCGTCTTTGTCATCCATCAGACAATACCGATGAACTTGTGGACTCGGATAAAAGCAGACTGGCAGACGATACCCCAAGAACACATCCAAAACCTGCTTGATTCGATGCCACGGCGGGGGCGTAACATAGCAGCTCTTATTGCAGCTTATGGAAGGCTTTACACCATTCTGATTTTTTACAAATACTGTTATTGCATTGCTCTGAAACTTTAATCGCTTGTTTGTATCACTCTTAGTAAAGTGTTTGTAATAAGTTTCCTTCTATTGTGATGGTTTCTTCGTGGTGTTGCAAATTTCAGAAAGATGAGTATATTATTAAGAATATTTTATTTAATTATTTCATAAATTTTATTTAACTTATGTTATATAAATTTAGTACATCAAAATTATTAAGTGTCCAAAAAAAAGCAGGAAAAATTAATTATTCGATTAAAATATCAATATAAAATTGTCAATACCTATACAGGATGTATCAAAACTTTCTGTAAAAATTTTAATTGGAGATAGAGGACACCAAGATAAAAATAATTTTTAGTCTAGGGATCTTTTTCATGTGTTCGATGCTATAGGACCCTACTGCACCCAGATGGCCCGATTTAACTTGTATTGATTTCTTTCTGTTGGGTCGCATAAAGTGTCCACAAACTGCGGGAAATCTTACAACAATCAACGCTTCGACGCTGTCATGGATGAAATATTTATTGTCGACCACACAATTGCAGCTTCATAATTAAAAGTTTCGTACCAATCAAAATATTCTCCAGACACGAGGGCACAGTTCTGCCAATGACTGATGAGGAATCTATCCCTTCTTGGTAGAAATTATGGAAAAGTGAGCCGACAAACTCCTCATATGCAGATTCACCTCGTGGGCCGTCGTGAAATGTTTTCCGTCGAGGAAGTAATACGGATGATTGCGAAAGACCTGTGGTCTTTGAGGTAGGACATCAAAGCCAAGTTCGTATATTTTTTCGCAAGGTAGTCCGTGACATATGTGGCCTAGCATTATTGTGCAGCCGGAGTATCCTGTGACGATTCAATAGTGCAGGGTGCTTCTGTCGTAGTTTGACATGCATGATATCCATGTTTATAAAATATTTGGTCGCATCTAACGTCTCATCAGACCTTAAGATCAAATAATGAATCAATTCCCTTGCATATCACGTTACGGTCAACATAACCTTTCTCGGATTCAGTGATGGCGTTGGCATGTATTTTGGCGGCTGACTTTGATCTAACCCAATGCGTGGAACGTCTGCGATTGTCGTAAAGGACAATAATATTTCATTTCGCGTGTCACAATTCGATGGAGCAGTGGATTCAGAATGTGCCGCGGCAGAGTAAAAGAATGGCGTTTCCCGTGCTGCTTCGTGAGTTTCTGCGGAACCCGTTTAACCTTCTTTTTCACTTTAGAAAGTGCTTTTAAATGATCTGTTAATGATGGTGCTTTTTAATTTTTAATTTTCAATTTTTGATACTCAATTCTTAAGTTGCGAGGAGATACAAAATAAAAATAACTTCATGAAATCTTCTATCTTTTATTGGAAAAGACCCTGAAGATGTTGGGCTACTAGCAGCAATCACCAGTAAACAGGGAGGTCTCGGTACTGAGGCTAATAGGAATAATAGTTGGAATTGCAATGGAGGCATCAAATAAAAAAAACGCACTAATCAAATATTCGTGAAGAATTTCATGTGCCAGCATTAGCCTATTAGCGTCAGAACCGAGACGTTGCTGTTTACTGGTGACTGCTCCTAGCTGATGATCGCCAAAGAGCGTGAAACAGCTGTTCTAAGATTTCACTTAGTAAGTGAAATACTTACTAAGTTCACTTGAAGAGGCTGTCTCTCGACGGCGAAACGTCGTGTATATTTATTTTTTGAATAAATCATTTCTCACATATTCAGGTGTATGGCTTCATTTTTGCATCCGTAATTACGGAGTACACGTAAAATCATTTTGTTTATAATATTTCAGGATTTTTTTGTACTTATTAGCTATAAACATAAATAAGTTACTATTATAGTACATTGAAAAAATTCTACCTCCAACAGACTTATCTATTATCACTCCGCTGATCGCTATTCACACAGAATTCAGTCGACTATATGATCAGAAGAGCATTAAAACAAAAAACATAAAAGTCTTCACGAAGAATGAAATAATATTAAAGATCATGTTAATAAGCCTCTATTCTTTATCACTTTTTCACATCAGACTAAAATTTTTAAAGAACTCCATTCTTTTCCATTCTAATCACATCCTCAATAATACAAAAGATACTCCAAAGAAATATTATTCTTCTCGTTCGTAATCACAAAAACAAGTTACAAAAACATAATCTCCAAACCTTTATTATTAAACTACCGTAATCAGTTAAAAACAAATTTCAAATAAATAACAGACAATATAAACCTGATCGCAACAATATCTTATTATCAAATTCCATATCGAAACCTTATTTCAAATTATATAGGATATATCAAGCGACCACTATCTACACCCCCAAGCTTTTAACACACAAAAACGTCAATAAATCAGCTACCGTTTCATATTTTCTCGATACTGGAAATTCAGATGATTTTATTCATGCAAATAATGTTGTTCTATTCCTTGATATATCCAAAATATCATAATAGCCATCGACCATAAACATACGCGTCTATAAGGAATAACTTCAACAAAGCATATCATTTCTCAAATTCCACATAAACAGAATCTTCAAACCTTTGATATTAAACAATCACAGTCAGTTAGCAATATACTTCGAATAAATAACAGACAAGATAAAACTGATCTCAACAATACCGTTTATCAAATTCCATGTCGCAACTGCAATTCAAATTACATAATATACATTAATGGACCACTATCTACACGTGTTAAAGAGCACATCCAAGCATTTATAATAAAAAATTTTTCAATAAATCATCTACCATTTCACATTTTATCATTACTTGAAATTCACTCGATTTTATTAACAATAACCATCTTTCATCAAACTTAATTTTTGTAACGAATAATAGCAGAAGCTTACTCTATCAAATATAAAGCCTACAATACAATCACAACAGGAAACATTATAAAAACATATCTTTATTTACAATTATCATATCATTTATAATTTTTTATCTTTTTTAAACCCCATGTTAATCATTCAATTGCTCCTCATGATTGTAATGGATCATTCCAACCATTTGTTAACCTTTACTATCTCTTCGCATTGGTTAACTTTTACCATCTCTTCCCATCGGTTAACCTTTACTATCTCTTCCCATTGGTTAACCTTTACTATCTTTTCCCATTGGTTAACCTTTACTATCTCTTCCCATTGGTTAACCTTTACTATCTCTTCCCTTTGGTTAACCTTTACTATCTCTTCCCATTGGTTAACCTTTAC
>JAFIDM010081261.1:115547-132479 GCA_023159025.1 Thereuonema tuberculata | reverse complement strand
CAATTAGTTTCTTGTTTTCTATGATAATGATCTGGTTCTGAAAATTACATCCATATCAGAATTAGTAATTGTGATTTCTTCTTATTTGGAAATTAGCATTGCTGTTACTAGTAACTATTCCAACTGGCACTGTTTTCGTAATGACAAAGGGAAGTTGAATGTAATAAGGGGTCGTCCATTAATTACGTGAGGTGTTTTTTTTTTTAAATTTGGACCCCCTCCCCCTCCCTCAATGGTGAGATTGGGTGAGATGTGGTGGGACTCCCCCCCCTCAAGTGAGATTTCAAAAAGTCAAAAAATCAAAAAAGTTCAAAAAGTCAATATTACAAAATGTTGTAATCTATTATAATAGATATCTTCTCTGAATGAAAAAGTTGACGTGAGATTTTCGTTGATCACCCCTCCCCCTTGATGAGATTTGGTGAGATTTTTGCTGGACCCTCCCTCCCCCTTTTGACCTCACGTAATTAATGGACGAGCCCTAATCTATTTGCTCAATTATCATAATTTTGGAAACTTATGAAGCGGTCGATGCCAATACATTCTAATGAATAGGTTTGCCTGATGGTTTGAAATGATTTCGTCTTACATGTTTGTCTAGAAAATTGTCTATGTTTTAAGAGATTGATGAATAGTCTGACTCTTGATGGTAATAATAAGACGGAGATGAAATCGATAGATTTAATGTTGTTAATTGATCTGCGTTATCATGAAACGGTCAATGTATCGATGTCCAATGAATAAAAATTGATGTTCTCCATTTTGATGGTTTCATTCTCGAGTTTAAACGATTGTACTCAATAATCCATTCTTTTGGATCTTTCACACGGTTTTCTAAATTCTCGCCTCTAAGGAAAATGTCATCAAATTGTTCGACTGTCAATATCTTACTTAAGTTGAATTTATTGAGAAAGACATGTTTTAAAAAGTAAATTTATGAGTTAGAAGAATTATTTTTTTTTATTATGATGTGAGATAAAACACTTCATTCGACGCTTACCTTTCATCACAGCTTTTGTTGTAGAGTGATGCTTCGTATTATCATTAAGTTTTAATTCATGTAAATCGTTGGTGGAAGGAAAAAGTAAACTTATTGTTTTATTAAATAAGAAGCATATAAAATAACTAATTTCAACTTCTAGAAATTTCTTTTCCTATCGAAATACAAGAAGAAATATATACATAATCAATATATAATATATATAATTTCAAAGATGTAACAGCTTGAAAAGATGAATGCATGTAAAAAACTGTAGAAACATGATCAGTGTTATTAATAAAATATAATAATAAAAATTATTGAATTTTAAAAAGAATTCAAAAATCATCCATGAAATCTGAAAACAGATACATTTCAAGGAATGTTAAGACTTGTTTAACAATCTTTTCACGAACCATTCATTGCTTGATATTTAAAAAGAAGTGTTACTAATGAGTAATTGGTTATTATATAAACAAGTAAAGTAAAATGGAATCTTCTTCAACATCTTCAATGGTAAATAAAAAAAAAAAAAATTCGATCTAAAAGAAAGAAAAAATTACTAGGTTACAGAACATCATTTACAAGTTAGTCATTAGTTAATAGAGAGGGTCTTCTTAACGATTATGAAAGTCTATTATTTTCAATCTTCTGCCAATATTAATCATTGAGAATAAGTCATGAGCCGTGTACCTGAGGATGCAGTGGATGTAGTGTGCCTAAGTTAGTGGAATTTCTTTCTTGTTTGAGCTTCACTCCCTCTTGAAAACGCTGTGAAGAAGAATGAAGCTAGAACATATTGTTTTAGTCCAAATCCCTGTAAGAAACCTCATTTAATATATTTAATGATTATATTCGCCCTACAAGTAGAAAATTTGTCTTTACTTGTAGAGGGAGAATCGGATTTGTCTACATATATTAGTATCTCATGAAGATAACTTCTTTATTCTGAATTATTATTCTTTATTCTGTGCGAAGGCTAACATCGGGAATCGCTTACTGTATGGTTTCCAGCTGAGGAAAAATTAAAAAGAACTGCATATTCTATCTGAAAACATTGTTATTACCCTGTAGACTTTACATTTATTTTGTAAAGAGATGATAGAGCTGCCCCAGTCATTAACCATTAATTGGGTTGAATAAACAAATTTTTCTTACTTCATCTTAAATAATTTCTTTAATGGGATGCTTTACTAATTATCATTGAAATATTTATATTGCCTGCTAAATCAATTATATTGCGCTTTTATAAGGAACAAGGGTTGATCAGGTACTTACTTCACTAAGTTCCAAAGTGCTGATGTACTGAAACCTGGATATTGCACTTATATCAATACTCAGCGTAAAAGGCTTTCAGATTATGATTATGTCAAATTAGTTGATATTGAATGTAATAATCAGAACTTAAATTCCTTAGTATTTTTAGTGCAATAATTCAAAATTTCATTTGTAAAATATACAATCACTTCGATCATTAGTCATATTGCTCGTTTTGGTTCCAGAATATCCCTACCTTGTTTAAAATCTAGTTCACGTTTAAATATTACATAAATCTTACAGAATTATATATTATTGCTGATTTATCTAGGTTGAGTGTTAATCTTGATAAAAATTTGCTGTGTGCGACTTTCACAACAATGGGTTATTTTATATTATATTATTATTACGTTTTTATGGAAGCTATGTTTTCTTTTCTGTTGGTGATTATTTGAAAAGATTTTTTAATTCCTAATCTGAGCAATCGAGAATTTTGTAAGACAGATTATGAGACTGAAGGAGATATCGTTTTTTTCTCTCCCAGCAGTTTGAAATGGTTGTGTCAAAGCGATGTAAAGTTAGAAAGTTAAGCAAACAGGGTGGATTGGAAAGCTGACATTTTTACCCTTCTACACCATATAGGAATACTAGGCGTAATTGGCGGAACAAGAGCATCTAGAAACTGGAGTAATACCTGCTGAACTAAAAGACATGTCTGATAAGGCAGCTAATAGAATTTATAAGCCAGATATGTTTGATATTCTAATTTCGTTTGACGTTAACTTCAGTTGTTTCCTACTTTGTTGAGTATTTGTCCTGATCTAAGGCAATCTAGAATGAACTACTTAACCATTTTGAGGCATCAAAGAAAACACTGATTAGCTATGTCCACACTTATGCGATTTTACGTGCGCTTGACGCATGCTGCACAACGCATGCGCTAGAGCACGTGACGCATGCGGAGAAGCCTCTAGTTTCTGAATCGCAAGCTGCAAAGCAAGCAGATCCAAAACTTGGATATTCTTGCGTCTTACCGTGCTGCTTAGAGTTGATATAACTACACTTGGTTATTAAAGTTGTAGTGATGGCATCTGATAAGCAAGCTCTGATATATAAAAAGCAATTGAAAAATTTGATACTGATTTGAAAATAATTTAATAAATAATTTTTTACCAAAATACTTGATTTTTTTAATACTCATGTTATCTTAAATAAAACACTTAGTTTGACAAAGTCCTGAAGGGCTTCTATAATTCCTTTAAGTATCACAGGCATCATTGATGAAATAAATTGTTTTGATACTTTGATGTCCTACACATCTTTGATGTATTTATTCAAAGATGTGTAGATGCCTTTGACAAATGGACTTACACTATGCTGCGAGACGCACGTATTAAAGCGTATATGTGGACACTGATGCAGCCTGCTTCACAAGCATGCTTCAACTGCGTGCGTGAAGACGCAAGACGAAACGAAAGACAAATATAAAATCGAATACGAAATCGCACAAGTGTGGACATAGCTAGTGGCTTTCGTAGCTAGAATTCGTATCTTTGGGCTGACTTACAATTAGAATTTCATAATGAGTTGAATATAACGTGATCTGAAGTTTTGATTAATAAAATTTTATTCGAATTATCACCAGATGCCGATTTCCAGACAGCATGGAAAGGTAGAGCTAAAGAAGAACAAACCATTGAAGAACTGATCAATAGATTAGAATTACGTTATGCAAGGGTGAAATGTTACGAACAAAAATGACGTTAGCAATAACTCTAAGTCAGTTTAACTAAGCGAAATCGTAAACTGATGGGAACAAGGCCAATTGGAATCGTGGTTTCCGGAAAAACAATGAATCGTTCAAGAAGGATTACAGTATTGAAGACCATTCATTCAAAGACATTGTTATCAATGTAACAAAGATGGTCGTAAAGGCAAGAATGTCCAGAATTTGATAACAATAAAGAGAATATAATACATTTACTTGCAAATCCACAATTAAGAACATATGGATTAAAGATGATACTACATACTGTTCGAATAAATTTTTCAATACCTATGATATTCGACACTAATTTCTGTGATTTTTTGCATGTGCGGCATTCTATACTAATGGCTGTAACGATGTATGTTTAGCTGGACTTAAGACAAATTAAGAGAGTTTAAGTTTATTAATGTAGTCAATGTTTCTGGTACTGTATGAAATTGTTTTTCATCCATTAAAGTAATGTAGAAAGATGTAAGTCATACAGAGAATACTAAGACAATGGTCGCAATTTTTTTATTGAGGAAATGTAAAAGCTAAAATCAGCAGTCGAATTTTAGAACTTCAAATTATTCAGATGAAATCAAATCCTTTTGTTCCTATATTATCGAAAATGATAAAGAAAAAGTGTATGATGTCAAGCTTAAGTTTAAAAAATATGACAAGAACGATTTCAGCATCAAAACAGAAAGTTTGTTGAACAGAAACAGCAGGTTATTCCATTTAGAAAGGAAGATTTCTTCTGCTTAATTGGAAAGCAAACTCGACTTACCTTTAAACCAAGGTAAGTAAGAGCTACTAATGTTGGAGAGATAATTCCCGGTGATTTATATAAAATCACCTAAAGTAACATCAGTTAGAGGTAATATTTACTTTCTTGTTTTAAAACACGATATCTCAAGATTTTGACGTGAATCTTCTTAAAGAAGTCCGACACCTTCAAAGCTATACGAACTTTTAGAAAGGAGATAGAAAGAGGAAATACTGTTATAAAAGAAAAAGTGACTGACGGAGATCTAAAGATTCTGTATGTTCCAACTGAAGATAAGAGAGAGGACATTATTACCAAGCTTCTAGATAGAACCAGGTTTTCAGGTTTTCAGTGGATGAAAAAAATTATTGTGTGGCAACTTTAGACGAATGAGCAAAAACAACTTGATAACTTATTTAAAGACGTTTATAACTGTTATCAAATTTTAAGGAGACTGTTGAGTGTTAATCGTGATAATAATTGACTGTCTACGACTTTCACAACAATGGATTGTTCTATGATATATTATTGATTTTTTATAGATACTAAGTTTTCTTTCACGTTGGTGAATAATGACAAATGTTTTTTAATTCCTAATCTGAGGAACCAAGAATTTTTATTCAACAATCTACTTCCGATTTCACATAAAAGTCATATGAAAAGAATTTTGTACATCATAGCTTTTTGACTACCTTTAATAGAAGCTTCTGAACAATAAACACAATTTACTCCTTAATTCCTATTTCTTCAGATCCCAAAGTAAAGGTTGTTACAGAATTTCTATCATACATTTATTTTAAAATAATATAGAGTAGATGTTAACCTAAAAGATCATCGTTATTTAAAAAAAAATTTTGCGATAAAAGATAATTTAATAGAATATTTCAATTGTTTTTTCATTCAAAAAGTAAACTCTGTAATATCATTTTCCTTCTTGAGTAATTCTTAATCTCTTCGAAAATAAAACAATACAAGAACTCCACATACATTTTTTTCATTGTTATTAAATAAAATTCAAATAAAATGTGTTATATTATTTCTGGAATGTTTCAATTATGTTTATAAGCTTTCACAGCGAGTATCTACAGTGAACTCTCACTTATACGAAACATTCAGTTATACGAAGAATTTCTCATTCCCCGGCGAAACCCCCATAGTCCTATATGTAATTTACTTATACGAAGTATTCACTTACATGAATAATTTAAAACTCTCAAACATAATTACGTCAGAATAATTATAACAATATATAAAGAAACTGAAAGCTAATTGATGTTTTTAAATTCTGTTTTAGGTGGAAGTGACTTCTTTATCCCAATATCTTCAGTTTAACAACTCTACGAATACTGATCCTGCGATCTCGTTAAGATGTAAACAAGCTTTCAATTTGGTATTTCATCCATTCAGCTTAGAAGAAGTAACATCAGTTTCTGATCTAGAAGGAATAGAAATAACATCAGTTTCTGATCTAGAAGGAATAGAAATAACATTCATAGTTTTTCATGTAAGCAGAATTATTTAATTTCCTGTATTTACTTGAAAGTAGCTCATATTTAAATAGATAGGTTATGTTACTATTCAAACATATCGAAATTCATTGAACTATCGATTGGTGATGTTATTATGTATTAATGGATATTAGATTAAAAATTTCCCTATTTTGATAGAAGGCTGAGTATACCCTTAACACTGAAATTGCAAAAAGGAAGCACTTATATCATGTAAGGTATCAAAGTTCATGAAGTATTAATGACTTTAATTGATGTTGGACATCAATGATACATGAAAAGTCTTTTATTTTGTATTTGTATTTTTTTGGGGGAGGGGAGGGGAAATAAAAGACTAGAGGATAAAGGAATGGAAGAATGTAATAACAAAGGATTTAATAGCAATCTTTTAAAATGACCACTGAGTAATTTTAATGCTTTATTTGTTTTAAATCTATGAAATTTTAAAATAGATTGAAAGATTAGATAAAGATATTTATAATAACCTATACAAATAGGGAAATGTTGTAAATATAAAAATGGACTTATGAATTAATTTTTGAATGCAAGTTTTTTTGAAATTGCCTTTGAAGTTAATGATTTCATTCTGATATCAAACTTGTTTAAGTTACAACTTAAAAGGAAAGAACTTGTAAACTTAATTGATATTTAGGAAAACATTTTTTTGTTTGTGTTCTAAGAAAATATTCAGGTTGACAATATTCTTGATAATTTCACTTTAACAATCTTTGATGGAACTTAATTTCACTTAATTGAAATTTATGATTTTTTGTTTGTTTGTTTAAGGAAAACATTTAGGTCAAAAACATTCTTGACAATTTCACTATAATTTATTTTAAATATTAATGTGATTAAATTTTGAAATTTTTTCATTTCAAAACTGAGTACATTATGCAACACATTTGGTTGAATATATTTATATATTTCAAAGTTTACTATTTCACTCCAACAATATTTTTTCTTTCGTATTTTTCTTCTTCACAGGTTTGGTTTTAGAGGCAAGCACTTTCACAAAAGCCGTTATCATCTTTTCTCTGAGCTATTTCTGAAATTTCATTTTTAAGAATAGTTCGAACATGATAACAGATGAGTTGACCATTCATGTCTTTGTATCTAGCAAACAATTTGAGCAAATCTTTTACATAATAAAAACAGCTTAAACAATAAATAAAAATAATACAATAACGTCCACAACATTTGAATA
The DNA here is from genome assembly GCA_023159025.1 of Thereuonema tuberculata. Lineage (NCBI taxonomy): Eukaryota > Metazoa > Arthropoda > Chilopoda > Scutigeromorpha > Scutigeridae > Thereuonema > Thereuonema tuberculata. The sequence goes on along the minus strand of JAFIDM010081261.1, from coordinate 125,015 downwards.
GGGTCCTAGCAATGTTTTTTCTGTTTTTGACAAATGACAAAAGAAATGTTTCATCATAAATCGAAATAAATTTTTGAACCTTTACCATCTTGAGAATAGTTCAATGCTAACCATGTGTCAAAATCTACATGAATCTAGCCTACAAATCAACTTATATAATTTGCTAATTTCGTTTGTCTGTCTGTCTGCCTGTCCGTAACTCGATGTAATTTTGTTAACACTGCACCTATTTTACAGAAATTTGGCATACTTACTCAGTTTTTTACGCTGATTTTGAAACTCAAAACCATTTTTGCCGTAGAAGCTTCGTTCACAAGTTAGCGCAGTATTTAGATTATACAAAGGTGAGTTTTAAATGCATTTCGGCGTTTTTAGTCAAAAATAGTAATTATTCTTTAGATAAATTAACCTTTAGATATGGTTGTTATTTCGTTTTTCTTTTGGGTGGAAAATGATCCTTTAGATTAAACTCTCAGAACCTATATTACAGGTAAGAAGTACACCTAAATAGGTCTGATAAATATTAAAAAAAATTTTTTTTTTTCAAATCAAATCATCAATCGAATCAAATATATATATATACATATATAAATTGGCTAAGTTCGTCTGTCTGTCTGTTTTAACTCGATGTAATTAAGTTATTAAGAGAGATTCAACTGTTCTCAATGATACCATTGAATCAAAAGTACTCAAATTGGATGAAAATATTAGTTCATTGTGTCATTCCATGTTGTTTCCATGAAAATTTATTGTTGGGAACTGACCTCGACAGCTGAAATTCTAACAAAACATATGTTTAAAACCAAATAATTTTGTTACCACTGCATCCGTTTTAATGAAATTTGGCATACTTACTCAGTTGTTTACGCTGATTTCGAAACTCAAAATTTTTGCCGTAGAAGCTTCGTTCACAAGTTAGCACAGTATTTAGATTACATTGACTTAATATTTGATAGTTGATAATAAAATGATTTTTCACATTTTTTTATGCCTGTCGTCCGACAGGCTTTGCTGCAAGTTATTGTAATAAATTGGCTGAAAGGGCTGACTTGGAAAAGGACGACCATCATTAGATAAACTAATTAAATTACCATTATAATATTAAAAAAATAATTCTTTAAAGGATTCATGCAGGACAGCATTATTAACTAATCCTAATACAACTCTTTTGTAAGTTGGCCCATAAAAACATTATTGGGATTAGCTTTGTTTACAGAGGGTTTGTTTAAGGTGAAAGTAAATCCTCTTTTTTCCTCATTTTTTTTCCTATTTTTATGGCTTGTATTTATAATTTTTATCTTTACATTGTGATTCTTTGACATGCATGTATTTTTTATTAGAATGTTAATAGGGGTTATTTTTTTTTATTCCATCTTTTTATTCTATCATTTGAGTTTGCTTGTAATGTAATGTAATGTGATGTAGAAGATGGGTGGTAAATATATCTAGCACCGCGACCTGAGGTCTATTGTACTTTCCCCAATCGTAATCCCTAAAAAGACCAGTAGCTACGGCAGTAGTTTACGGTTATAGGGACCGTAAACAACCGTTTTCTGCATTTCACATGTGTAAGTGCTTCCTTTCCGAAAAATGATCGAGTTGGAAGGGAAAATGTCTTTTTGATAAGAATATTTTATGCAAGGCGACGTGATTGAAATAGTGAAGGGTTTGAGCAGGTTATTGAGAGCGGAAATCGTTGGTCTGTGGAAAGGTATTCCACATTCACTACATAACATAACATATTAAAACTCAAATGGTGTAATTCGGTTACAGTTAGATTCTGTTTTCACTATTTGCCAAAAAAAACAAAAAAAAACAGGAGCAATTATTTATTTTTTAATTTAAATCAATGCTTTTAAAAACCTAGATTATGAGCACTTATCTCCATAATAACAACGTGTGCAAACAAAAAGCTTATGTCTATTCAGTAATCAATGTAATTAATATGAATTGAAATTTGTTTTTGTTGTATTAAAAAAAAAAAAAAAAGTTGTTTACTTTTTTAAAAAGTGACGAAGAAGGTTATGTTCTGTGTTGACAATTAAATCTGAAATTCCTGCTAATAGCAGAAGAGGTGAAAAGAGTGAGTTTGTTAAGAGCTTACAGTAGGATTACAGAGTAAACGGGTAATAAGAATGTATATGTAGACCATTAAACACGGCCTTTAAACTCGAAACTTAAACGGTAATGTTCAATGTGTTAAGAACAAGAGAAGGGAGAACAACATTGTGATGTCATTGCTTATACTGTCATCTAGTATCACTTTTTTTAAATTACATATGCCATTTATCTTAATCTTAAACTATCCACGAATGACAGGACAAAATCTTAATTTCGTAATTTTCTGAAGTTAAATTATTTTTAAAGATATTTTATTTAAGTTTTAATTATCTTTATTATCTCATTTACCATTATTATTATCATTAATTACCAGGTATCTCTATTTTCAAACAGAAATATGACTACCTTCGTTTAGATTTCGCGGAACTTTGATTACATCGTGTATTCTTCTTCAGTAATGTTGGAAGTTCTTCTATTAAATTTGCACAAATTTTAAACCTTTAATGTCAATTTCTTTCAGATATTGTTTGAGATTGATATTTGCTCTGTAAGTACAACATTACAAAAACTTATGAAGTTTTCATATCTAATAACCAATAGAAGTTACATGATTCAGTTTACTAAATATAATAGAATGCAATATTTTTTCCGTTCTGAAATATTTTGGTGTATATAAAAAAATATTTTCCGAATTTTAAACAAAATATATAACTTTTTTATGTTTGTAAAGCATCCACCATTTGTCATTATGGAAGTCCTTCCTGATAAATCTATTGTTGTTAAAGGATTCGTAGGAGAAGTTTTAGAAGTTCTTCAAGAAAAACTGAAATTTAAGTGAGTAATGATTTTTATAAAAAATTCTGTCATACCTAACCCTAGATCTGTATACCAGGGTCATTCTAACCGTTTAGCTTTCTGTTTCTTAATGCGCATGAACTAGCAGACGCGCACAGACATCTCCCACTACTGTAAATTCAGTATTGAGTGACATTTGACGGCCTTTTAAAGTTCTGAGGCAGTGTTTAATAATTGAATTAATAGAAATCTTAACTGAAGGGTCATTGTGATCCTCGCGTAGAATTTGTGTAACTTTTTCAGTAGCGAGGTTTGAACTACACTAATAATGGCGCATAAAATCGTGACCGAAGATGCAATACAGGCAGCGTATTGGATGAACTGAATCGTGACGGTGAGTTAAGTGATTTTGCTGATGAAACAACCGAAGCTATCGACCATGCCGAAAGTATCGAGTACTATTTGGACAGCCATGAAGAAAGCACAGTTCCTTAAGTTGTCCAAGGAAGAAATGGCCATCGTTGGAGCACAGAAATGTCCGTTATAGAGGTCGTCCGGTTGCTAATAAAATTATGATCCATATTCCATTGGTCAAAGCTTGCTTCAGATTTGACAATAAAAATACCAGGTCTTAAAGACGTTAAATACATTGGCTTCTATCAGATGTGTGTAACATCTTCGCAGTAAATTCCAAAGCATTACACAGCTCACATGTATACTGTATTATAGACGAGGAGCTTGTTGGGTTTCGGGGCCGTTGTCCTTTCAAAATCTCAGAAAACAAATGAATATTATATGGTATGAAAATAGTAAAGGTAAATGATGCCAAGACCTATTATATGATAAATGCTGAAATGTACACTGGCACTGTAGAGAAAGAAACAACGGAATCCGAACCAGATTAATTCTGACATCAATAAATAATCATGCATAGTAATTAAAATTATTTCTAATATTTTAGAACTTTAAATTATTTATAAAATATTCCTGAATTTGGTTTATTTGCGTAAAACAATATCACTGTGACCCTAGTGTACATCTCGTGTAACTATTTGAGAGGTGTACAGTTCTGGGTTAAGTTTAAGAAATTTAACGAATCTTTATTTGCTTTTATAATTTCATTATCAAATATCTTCATTATTCTTGTTCAAAAAAAGTTTCTTGTTAACTTGTTAACAGCTTAAATTCTTTTCAATTTACAAAGTAGTTACAAAGCTTAAAATGGCACTAGTTGTTTTATTTTTAAGTAATTCTTCAAATATTTTTTTTCTCTTAATGATGCAGAAAGCAAAAAAATAACAATAAATAAACAATTATTTCTGCAAAGTATTGAAATCATGGATTCAAGAAGTAAAAATGATTAATTCTGCAAACAATACATTACTTTTTGAAAATAAGTTATTTTTGAATATTCATACTTACTTTAGAAACTTAAACTAACCTATGTAACTACATTATATGTAGAAAGGTAAAAACACTATTGTCTATTAGAATCCAACATACTAAATGATATTTTAATATACAATCTCTTATTCAATAGGCAATTTCACTCCCTGAATTAGTTTCTGAATTCTCAAGACTTCAATGAAGCTTACAACACTAACTTACAAGTTTATTTTGTATTAATATTTTCCCTGATATATTGATCCTTGCAGATATACATCTATTACTAAATTCTTCATCTTCCTTAGAATCTTTTAATTTTCAAGCCTAATTTTATTTGGCGAAATATAACAGTTAATGAGATATAATGAAAAATTTTGACTTGCAAAGATTTCCATATGGAAGATCATTTTCTTTTATTATTATTCTCTACAATATTTTTTTATTTTAATCATATTGATCAATTTGACCTGAATCCCTAAAAAAATAAAATAAACTTTATCCCTAAACTTGATTCATTAATTTAGTAATACATAATTCCTCAATATTTATTAATAATGCATTTTGAATTTATGAATAATTATAGTACTTCTTTTATAAAAAAAAATTACAAAAGGGAAAACATTTATTAAAGTGAATGACTTTGTTAATATTCTGAAATTACATTTTTAATTTTTTTTTGGGAATGATGAACTTTAATAATTGTTTTTTGAAACAAATTGAATTATTATTTTAATTTATAATTATTTACAAACAATGGGTAACTTTAGTTTTAAAATAAATTACGATTTCTTTTTATACTTTTAGAGCAAAATATGTTATTGGAGAACCCTATAAATTTGGGGTTTTACTAGAGAATGGCTCATGGAATGGTATAGTGGGAATCCTGCAAAGAAAGGTAAATTAATGGCTATTTATATTGAATCAAATTGATGTCTTATAATTGCTTATGTTCTTGGAGAAATAAAGAAATGTAGAAAATTAAAACTTCCAGAAACAAAAATCGTTACAGTGTTTTAATTTGTAGGAATAGAAAGCTTAAACTAAGGATTAATAAATGAATTCTGAATTAATTACGGAATAACTATTTCAAAATTAATTGATCATTTTTACAAATCTATTATATAAGTTTTATAATTGTATAATAATTGTATAATATCGAAGTTTTTTGTATGCTTCGACGCTGAATGTCCTCTGTTACATAAATAATTGTAGATAACTGATTAAAACAAAGAGCCAGACGCACAATTAGGAAAATACACTAAATTAGTTTCATTACATTAAATGTTACGAGGTTTCAATCGAACCTCCTCTTCAAATGACACAGTAACAAGAAAGAACTTAGGCATAATATAAATTACAAATGTTATATAATAATGAAAAGAATAGTAATAATAACCAAGTATAATATTCACAATAACAAATTCCTCATTTTCAAAACAATATATTCAAATGCTCATCTAAGATTGTAATGCAATGCATTACTTATTGAAATATCAATATTATAACATTTTTGTGATTTCATTAACAAAGATTCAAAAAACTTTCTTAAATAATGGTCTTTTTCGGTACCTTAAACAATCAGGCTTGCCACTAATAATCGGTGTCCTGTTTCTTGGTGATGTATAGCCGTTAAATATTGTTTATTCTGTTGTTTAATAGCTCTATCGTGTTCCTTCATTCGAATTTGTACTTACGTTTAGTTTCTCCAATATCTTAGCATTCCACATTTATCCCATCACTTTTAATACTATATACAACCCCAATTTTGATTAAATTATTGATTTCGTTTTTTGTTACCATAATTGAGCATATTTCTTAAAGTGTTTCTTGCTTTATGCGCCATTGTTATGTTTAGTTGACCTAGAATTGGAGCTAGTTTCTTCCTTAAATTCTCTTTATATGGAATTGAGGTGTATTTGTTGATTTTCTTTTCAACTTTATTATCAATGTTTTGATGACCCCTAATTAATCTTTCTTTTTTCAACGTTCTAGAAACTATCTAGAGCAAATCTTGATGGCTCTAGTTACCGCTAAAGAAATGGCATTAATTTTATATGATAAAGGATCTGCTGATTCCATTGTAAATTTGATGTCATTTATTTGATTGAACACAGATAAGACATTATCCATTTCTTTTTTATTAATTAATAAAAAGGTATCATCAACATACCTGCAAATGAAAAGTATATCCTTTTTAGCTATTTCCAAGTTCCATATACGAATTTCAATAAAATTCATTACATATTCTGCAAAACTGGCCGAAGAAGGTAAACCCATTAAAAACCCCTTTGGTTTATAGGAAAACATCATTGTAATATGTGAACCATAGCAACCCGAATAATGCGTTTACTAACCTTAGAGTATTACATGTATCTAGAAGACCTTTCTTCTTATATTCACCTCTATGTAAACCATAGATATAGTTGATAGCTTTTTCAATCAATGGCATGGATAAGGAGATGTATAAATTAATTACATCAAATGATACCATAAATGTATGTTCATGACAAACAATTTCTTTTACTTTATGTAAAAAACAAGTATTATTAATAATACTAAATTTAGATATATAGTTAATCTTTTTCAATTCTTTCACTAGTATTTTAGAAATCCCAATGATAGCTGAATTACTACAAGCTATAATAGGTCTAGTTTTGTCTAATGTCTTATCTGTGTTCAACCAAATCAATGATGACATCAAATTTACAATGGAAAAAAGAAACAGAAAACAAAATTCCATTTTTAGATGTTCTTGTAATCAGGTATAATGACCATTTTGATACTACAGTGAATAGAAACAATATTAATGCCAATATCACAATGAATTTCCTATCAGCAGATCCTTTATCCTATAAAATTAGTAGCATTACTTTAGCGGTAACTAGAGCCATCAAGATTTGCCATAATTGCAAATTATTGTTTGAAGAATTAAATATGATTAAAAACAGTTTTGTATAATAATTATCCGTTAAACTTGATTAATAAGATAGTTTCTAGAACGTTGAAAAAAGAAAGAATAATTAGGGATCATCAAAACAATGACAATAAAGTTGAGAAGAAAATCAGCAAATACATCTCATATGAAGAGGATTTTAGGAAGAAACTAGCTCCAATTCTAGGTCAAGTGAACATAGAAATGGCGCATAAACCAAGAAGCACTTTAAGAAATATGCTGAATTATGGTAACAAAAAAGAAACCAACAATTTAAACAAAACTGAGACTGTATTAAATGTGAAGGGGGAAATGTGGGTTACCAATATATTAGAGAAATTCGAATGAAGGAACATGATAGAGCTACTAAACAACAGAATAAACAATATTTAACAGCTGTACATCACCAAGAAACAGGACACCGATTATTAGTGGAAAGCCCGATTGTTTATGGTACAAAAAAAAGACCATTATTTAAGAAAGTTTCTTGATTCTTTGTTAATCAAATCACAAAAATGTTATAATATTGATATTTCAATAAGTAACGCATTGCATTACAATGTTAGGTGAGCATTTGAATATATTGTTACGAAAATGAGCAATTTATCATTATAAATATTATACTTGGTTATTACTACTATCCTTTTTACTATTTCATAATATTTGTAATTTATTTTATGCCGAAGTTTTTACTTTTTATTGTATCATTTGAAGTTCAGGTTAGATTGAACCCTCCTTAACATATAATGTAATGAAGCTAATTTATTATATTCTCTTAATTCTTATGTGTCTGGTCCTTTGTTTTAATCTTTTATCACACAATAAGGACATGAATTGTAGATAACTGTTTCAGATTTATGTGTTTTATCTTTTTTAATATCTTGTAAATGTATAAATTGCTCTTAATATCAAACGTATTTGTTATGAGATTGTTAAGTCTCAGATGTTATTTGTCTATTTTATAATTTTATGATTTTTTTAGTAATGAAGAATTGATTTTTATTAATATTAATATTATATAAATGTGATAATAATAATAATAATATAATAAAAATATTTTAATATTATATTATTAATAGTAGTAATATATTATTATTAAAATTAATAATTTAATAATTTATTTTTTTCAAGAATTTTTGATAAAAAAAATAGGCACAATTTTGTGTTAAATTAACGATTTATTTTCATTTGCATTCTTTTCTAGAAAGCTGACATTAGTGGCGTAACGATGATGAAAACGCCTGAGAGGGCCAAAGTCTTGGATTTTTCCATATCCTTACATTCATTTGCTTTCTACATCGTTATCCAAAATCCTATGTTTAGCAGTAAGGAAGAAATGTCTGATTATATAGAGATGTTTACATCTTCCTTTGATGTTTCTATCTGGATGTTAAGTTTTGGAGTATTTATTATCACTAGTTTTGGATTTTCTGCAAGTCAACGATTAGTTAACAAAAGAGACATTGGTTATGGAAATACATTTTCTGCAGTAATTGAAAGCTTTTTTTTAATTTTCAGAAACGGTGTTCAACAAGGTGAGTAACAAGGTTTCATCCATTGACATAATGATAATTTTCCAAATTAAAGAAATTTAAAAAAGGGAAATAAAGCTAGCACCTAGATTTGCTTGTATGCCTCGAGTCTATCGTCGACAGAAATCGGGAGCAGCTGTTTTGCTTTGTTAGAACTCAGTAGCCAGATTTACTCTCGATAAGAATCTCGGAAAGGCGTGGAAGTTTAAGGAACCCTCCCCTGATTCCGAAAGTGGGACACCATCAAAGCAATTAACAATAGAAAATAACTGTGGCTAGTATAGAAGTAAAAAGGGTGGCCTTCAAACTTCAGGACAAAGAAAAAATAAATACAAGAACCAATTATTCATTAATAGAAAACTTTAACATGCAGGAAATCAATGGGAAATAAAAGCTTGCACATACTGTAGGTCTGCTTTCACGCATATATTATTATTAAAACTGAATACAAATACAGTCGAACCTGTGTACTTCGAACCTATTTATTTCGAAAACCTCTATATCTCGAAATTTCTGAAATTCCCCAAATTTCCAATCTAAATTCAATGTATTTTCCATATCTCGAAAAAATTTCCTTCAAAACCTCTGTATCTCGAATTTCGGAAAGTTTAAATTACAAAAATAGGTGCCCAAACACCAACCTTCTTCAACTTTTCTTGAATCTCAGGAAAATGTTGGCCACGAGGGATTCGCAACTCTTGCTAACCTTAGAAGGCTAATCTATATTACTAAAATCTTTTATTTCTCTGTCTGTCTGTCTGT
>JAFIDM010081261.1:82584-110808 GCA_023159025.1 Thereuonema tuberculata | reverse complement strand
TAGATTATTTCTTTTGCCTTCCTTGGGACTAGATTATTTCTTTTGCCTTCCTTGGGACTCGATTATTTCTTTTGCCGCTTTTGAGTAGCTGTAGAAAACTGTAATAAGGAAAAAATATCAATTTTCCTATTGGATCCCTTGTACAACTGTCCAATGAAAAAGAGGTTGAATCCCTTACGGACACTGGTGAAATGAATAAAAGCATTGCAAAATTGGATTGTACGCCGGTAAAGTTACATGCAATAAATAAGAGGAGCCGAGCTGTGTATGCAAAAAGGAAGGCAAAGCAAGTAAGTGCAGCAGTACACAACAAATTTGCTCAACTAATTGATCATCATGAATATCATCAACATCTGGAAAAAATTGTGAATGTGCTGGCTGTGACGATCTAAATCAGCTAAAGACTGATTTAAAAGCAAAACCGCGACAAGATGTTGACTCTGGCACCAAGTATAATTGGACAATGCAACAGATAATCAATTTCAAGTTTCGGAGTATACAGTCAAAAAAGCCAGAGCTCTGAAAAAAATCTCTTAGTATATTGGCTGAATCACACAAGCGAAGGGGAAAAACTCTTCTGGAAAATACGGTGGAAACTGCAAGACAAATCCACATCGAGTAATACCACATGTTCCCTAGGAAAAAAGACTGTATCTGTTAAAGTACCAGGGGGCCGACGAATTCCCAAAGAAAAACTCCTTTTTAACTGATTTGTTTACAAAATTTCGATGTTGTTTCCCCCAACTTGCTATTTCTCTTCCCTTTCTCTCGTTTCAGTGAAAGATCCCAATTTCAGCGCTTGATACATCTACCCAACTATCTGCTCTGTCTTTTCTTCATCCCAATCGATCTTCCTACCTTTACTTTTGTCTCGATCTTCCTACAAACATCCAACATTGGCTATATCATTGATGCTCACTACACGTTATGCTTCTACTGCTTCAACGGTGGTGAATTGGACAATTTTAACTTTATTCCCTTATTCAACTGTCAATAAATTTATTTCCTTTTAATTTGCGTTAGTACAAATTTAATGGTTTCTATCATCTACTTGTATATCAATATTTTATATCATTTAATTTATTATTAATTTTATTTCAAAACAGTTAACTTAGTTTTTAACATTCTGCTTATCAACATAGTTATCAACTGAATTTTAAGCAGCAGTAAAAAGTAAGAATAGTAAGTAATTGCTTGAATTACATTTAAGTTGAAGAATACAAAAAATTAAAATTTCAATATAAAATTCACTGAGATAATGCAATGTATTCTTCTTTAAAATACATCATTTCTAAATAGGATGTACAGTATGTATGATGCAGAAATTCAATTACTAAATACTGATAAAAAAATGGGCTTAAGGTATTATTATTTGGAACATCGACGTATTAGAAATTAATATTTTTATAACTGCAGGATGTAAAGTTTAATCAAGCACATGCGTAGATATACTGATGTATTGTTTTCCTTCACCAAAAGATGTTATTACTCTGCAATATTTGTTTTTAGCTTCCACTACTTCTCCAGTGGCAATTTGTGTCACTCTAAAGTCAGTATTTCAAAAAAGGTATTTTTTTTTGTATTAATTTTCTACCTTTCTTGAAGTGTAAGAGTTTTAATTTGACATATATGACTAAAAAGTGTCAAATACTTTCTGAATTTGAATAATGTTTGATATTACTAAGTTTCGTCTTACAGTTACAGACATTTTTCAGAATCCCTATTAAATAATTTCATTCTTATTTACAGCTAATAATCCGTCAGGTGTGAAAATGTCAGGCTTAATGATACTCCTCACATTTCATCTATTCTTTATTATTTTAACCTCGAGCTATAAGTCATTGCTGATTTCATCCAAGACTGTAATAACAAATGTTTTGCCTTATCATACAGTGGAGGACTTACTCGATGCTGATTATCAAATTGGTCTAGTGAAAGGCATTAGTGTTGTAGAACAATTAAAGGTAAATAATTATAGTAATTGTTTGGTAAGTTGAAAAATATGTCTATGATATTATTATTAACTTAATATTTAACCATTTTGTATCAGTTGTATGACAATCTAAAAATATCAAAATTCAGAACTTAAGTTTTTTTTCCTCGTTATAGTGGAAACATTTTAATCTTCAACGTTAAATTGAGTTTAAAATTGTATAATTCATTTCTTGATTTTAGAATAGTAAAGAAGGAGTACATCATAAAATTTGGCGCCGTGTAATCAGCAACCCAAGTAATCTTGTTGATACACTGCAGGAAGGATTAGAAAAGGTATTACAAGAGCGTTATGCATTTTTTGTGGACAAACATGCGTTTCAATATTTTACCAAAGAAAACTGCAGTTATTATATTCTGCCAACAACCTACTTTCCAGGTCAATTAAATATAGGATTTCAAAAAGATTCACCATACAAAGATATTTTTAATGAATAGTAAGTGTCTTGTAATTATTATGATTTTGCATAATCTTAACAGAGAAAAATAAATTAAAGAAATCCGTGCAGTGATTTTCTTTTTTTGATTCTGACTTTTTAGGATATCATAAAGATATTTAATTTCGAATAACTTAAATTGCAATTGTATATAGTTATTATTACTTTTAGACACTTGTAATTACGTTTCTAATTTTAGATACTTTGATAATTAATGATATTAACGTAAGGTATTGTGCTCCCAGTGAATGATGGCCGCCCTGTTTTTGTGAGATCTGCGCATGTATCATCGATTACTCTGGTCAGGCACTTCCGTATGAGTTTATCACTGGACGTCGCCATTACGATAAAGGCTTGTTACTTTGCAAAAGAGCATTGTATTTATAAATAATATATATTTATTTATTTATATAAATACTTATTGTTAGCAACTGGTATTGAAACAACGGTAAATAGTCGAGAGAAGTTTTAATTTGGCGTTATCAACATGTCTTTCTCAGTGAAAACAGACGACGGGCGTCCATTGTGACAGGAAAACATAATTGATCAGCTACCGGAAGGGCTGCGCAGTTCAAACTTCCGCCGGTCATCTTTCATTTTGAGGACAATAGACTATTTGTTATCAAGGTGTTTAAATTAAATTGATAACTTTTTTGCTTATTAATTATTTTTTTTTATTTCTTTATCATAAACCTTAAAAAATAGAGAATTTTTTTATTAAGTTTGAGAAAACAATTTTCATCAATCCTCTCCCTTATTAATTTCCGAAATACTGATGATGTTTAAAGAACTTCAGATCATTTTACACATTGATCTGTACTGCGTACTTGATTTTAATATAAAAAGGTCCGATGACCTTCTTTGATGTAACACCAGAACATCTGAGAGGTGCATTGACGTTTATTAAAGATTCTTGGATTCTTTGTAGCCAAAAACATTTAGTTCTGTTACTGACAAAACCATCAGTGAAAATGAGCTTTTTTTTTTTTTTTTTTTTTTTGATGGCCAACTTTTTCAGAAATTGCACTTTGTACAGGTGTTTATGAAAATCCGTTCTCAAAATGCACCGCAATCACTTTCGAGGATTCCCCAGTTGATCCGAACATCTTCCTGTCAATATTCCCAAAGCTTCTTGATACACCCTACACTAAGACTGAATGTGGCAAAACATTTAGTTAACCGTAATGCTGCTAACTCAATGAAGCTGCGAATCATTGATTCTGAGAACTAGTTGCTAATAGCACCCCCAGATCAATGTGTGGGCTCGCCTGCAAAACATTTCGGATGATGTGGCAAAGGATATGCTCTCTTGGAAAGGCTCACTTCAGGACCACTTAGCGCCGTAATGTAGCGTTTCCGGACCGGGGTTCATTAGGAATATATTGACCCATAGCCATGCCCCAACGTGTGGTTTGAATATTACCAATGAATTTGTAACACCCTGTATATATAGGACCAAATCCTCTTGTAAATTTGTTAAAAATCAGCTCTGCGAAGGCAGCTCGAAAGCCCTAGAATATATATATATGTTTTTTATATTGTTAGCAATAATTTCTTAGATTTTTAAAATTTATTTGTGTGTTTGTTGATACTTATTTCTTCACTATGAATAAGTTATGCAAATGTTATTTCTAATATTGATATTAATATCTGCCATTCTAAGATATTCTGCTGCTTTCGAGATGATATATTAACTTAAAAATAAGAAATTTATAATATTAAGATGTAAAATACATCTTCATATTCTACTTCATAAAATTTGTGAAATATAGTTAACAGAGTACAGTTGAAAGCTGGAATTCTTCAATAACGAAGGATAAAAGGGTAGCGTAGAGTAATTAGTACAATAGCAAAAAATCTAATTAACACAGATTTCTACATTACATTGAGGTTATGGTTGCCTTCAGTTATTCTAATGTAATATTTTTTTTTTGTTTTTTTTAGCTTTTATCATATTAAAGAGACAGGAATACTTCAGAAAATTCATGAGCATAACTTCGTTAATCGTCCAATGTCATGTGATCCACCACTGAGCCATTCAGCAAATTGGAAAATATCGATTACTCCATTTATAATATTAATGATTGGTATAATATTGTCAGGTCTGTCATTGCTATTAGAGTTTAAAATATCAAGACATATTTAAATAAAGAGATCTACACAAAGCATCCTTCACTGGAGTTGTTTTAATTCTAGAAATTTTTTAGATTCTTTTTTGTAAATTTCTTAGTTTTTAGTTTCGCTTGGTTTTTTGTTTTTCAAATGTATATCAGTCCTATTAGGTGTATTAAAGTATGCCTGTGTAGGTTCCTGTTGGTATTATAAGTCGGAAATTTAAAAAAACGTTTTATATAGAAGAAATTTTTCTATATAATTTTGTACATAAATATTTTCTTTATTGTTAAAATTTTAAATTTTTTTCTAATTTTATCTTTTTCCTCTTTTGATTTTTTATCAAAGTTTAAGTAAATGTTATTAATTATATTATAGATATTATTATCTTAAGTTTATAATTTTCTGTTTAAGTTAAAAAAACAGTAATCGAATCCAAGGCTAGAATAGAATCAACCCAAGATTTATAAATTGTTAATTTCTTATTTAATGGAAAAATATATTTTAAATGAGCAAACATAAACGTTAGAGAAAATAATTTCTTGATAATTAATTGTAGTGTCTCCCATGTAAAGGACTCATTGATGAAGAAACCAAGATATTTTTGGTGAGAAACGATTTCAATATTATCACATGCAGTGAATTATAATTATCTTCTGTACGAGTCAAGTTTGGACAATTCCCTTTATGGATTTGAAAACAATTTTCATGGTAAACAATATTATTTCAGAGATTATTATATACAATTTTGTTTTTTATTTTCATTAGAAGAATTTTTATTTTTTTATTGTTTATTGTCATTTTATTTATTGAAGAATGACCATTTGAGATCATTATTTAAATCGTTTTGAAGTGAAGAGAAAGCATTTTTCTTTTTTATTCGTGATGCTGCTCATTAATATCACATCATTGCATAAATATAGATGCTTGAATGGTTTATACAGTTAAAAACAGAATTAATGTATAAAACAATAGCAAATGTCCCAAATTTGAGCTCTGGGGTATGCCAGTCTTGTTCTTGTAGAGTTTGCTGATATTTTTAGTTAATTTTATTTTTATCTTTCTATTTTTTAAGTACCGGGTAATTTTTTTAATAAATTGTAGGTACTGCCGCTTATTCCCATGGCATGTAATATTTTAAGAAGGATGTGGTGGCAAACGCTGTCAAAATTCTTTTTAAAATCAATGATTGCGATGTATATAATATTACAGTCATTTAGATTATTGTTAATTTCATTGTTTAGATATTTAAGTAAATTAGTTGTGTTATTTTTTTGAAAGGAAAATTGGTTTTTATTTAAAAAATTTTTTTTTTATAATGTAACTAGTCGGCTACCCGTCGCTTCGCTCCGGAAGCCTCCCTTCTGTAACGGAAAACAATTTTTTATTTATTAAAAACACACACACACACACACACACACACACACACACACACACAAATTACATCAAGGAAACTAAAACTAAAATTTTTTAAAAGCTTTTTTTTAAATTTAATTTTTGATGTCTATATTCTCTCAATCTACGACTGCTTTTAGAACCACCTTGTAAATCATATATCTATGATATATTTTTATTTTTTATAGAGATTAGAATGTAGGCCTAGTGATCTAATGGCTAAGACGTCTAACTTCTGGGCAGTATTATGCCTAATACAAATAGTGCATCTTTCTTTCTTGACTATCTTTTTTTTTTATTCCTATTGATTCTTTTCAGTGGTTTTCGAGTTAGAAATAGTGATGGTTTTTGAGTTACAAATAGTGATTTTTCAGTATTCTACCTAATGAAATACTGCTTCTTATTTCTTGACTCTTTTTTTTTTTTTATTCCAAATGATACTTTTCAGTGGTTTCTGAGTTACAATAGTGTTCAGTATTCTATCTAATAGAAATACTGCTTCTTTCTTTTTTGAGTCTCTTTTTTTATTCTAAGTGGCACTTTTCAGTGGCTTTTGTGTTCCAAATATTGATGGTTTCTGAGTTACAGATAGTGATTTTTCAGTATTCTATCTAATAGAAGTATAGCTTCATTCTTTTTTGACTCTCATTTTAATTATAATTGTCACTTTTCAGTGACGTTTGAGTTACATTTATTGATGGTTTTTGAGTTGCAAATAGTGATTTTTTCGGTATTCTACCTCAAAAAAGAGTGCTTCTCTCTTTCTTGACTCTGTTTTCTTTACTCCAACATCTGGCGTGTACACCTACATATTTTTCAATATCACATAGGATTTCGTTAAGTAAGAATATTTAAAATTTTGCAACGTTTCGGCAATTATCATTCTAATTGTCAGTTTCGAATTACAAATAAACTGACTAATGTGAAATAAATAAACAATCTTGAGATTCAAAAAAAAGATCGAATACATTCCTTATTGATGGGGGAAAGGAAAGGAGATATAAGTCAAAAAATCATATGAAGAGAGTTGAAGTCCCTATGGCCTAATGGATAAGGCATCTGACTTCGGATCAGAAGGTTGCAGGTTCGATTCCTGTCGCGGATGTTACATTGTAAAAATTATTTCTATTTTCTATTATCTCAGAAAATTGCGCCGGACAGACACACAGACAGACAGACAGAGAAATAAAAGATTTTAGTAATATAGATTATATAGAACCTTTGTTAAATAACATTCAATGATTTTAAAGATATTTGATAATAAAGAAATTTGTCTATAATTTTCAAACTGATCAAAGTTGCCACCTTTGTGAATAGGAATCACAGGCAATTTTCCATATGTTGGGATAGATACCTGTATTTTGTTAATAATTTTAAATAATTCTGCAATAAAAATGGTCTTTAATTTTTTAAAAAGTTTATTAAAAAATGAACTTTCAACTGGAGTTGATCATATAAGCATAAAAGAAATAAACTCGAGTTGTTATTTTTAATTTTTTAATTAAATTTAATTAATCTTTTAATTTTAGATTATATTATAAGTATCATTTGCATTTGAAATTAATAAAGTCATTGAATTCCATAGGATTGGTTCATGGTAAACAATATTATTAGTTTCAAAAGAATAATTTTCATTGAAATTTTTTTGAGTAAAGATTTTATGAAAATTTCAGAAAATTGTTTTGATGTTAAATTTGTCTATTATTATTTTTTTTTATTTTTGAGTTATCAGTTTTATTTTTCTTCTGATTGAATTTTTTATTAATAATTTTCCAAAAATTAGCATTAGAAATACGGTTATTAGATGTAATGGAATTGCAATAATCTCTTTTCATTTTATTTATTAAGTTTTTTAGCGGGTTTTTTATTTTAAATAATTAAATTTCTAATAATTATTTGTTTTTATTATTTTAAAGTTTTTTAAATAGAATTTCTTTTTCTTCAATAAATCTCATTATTGTTTAATCCATTCATTATTGATTAAAGATATGATATTGTTATCTTTTCTTTTGTTATTTGTGTCTAAATTAATTTGTGAGGTTTTTGTGTACGAATTATTTTTCTCTTTTTGTGAAGTAATAAAACGAACCTTTTGAATTATTTTTGTTAGTTTATTTTAGTTGCTTATTAGGGTCTCAGTTGTAATCATTTTTAATTTCGAAGTAAATTTGGTGATTCCTTCAATAAAATATTCCATCATCAATAATGAAATTTTTTTGTTTTCTTTTGTTTGTAGTGTTCTTCGTATAGCTAATATTATTTTCTTTATTACTGTTGTATTCGAGAATGAGAGCATAATGATCTGATATATCTCATTCTAAAATATTTGCTGTTATTATGTAAAGTTTTGATTTAGCAAAGCAATGATCAATGCAAGAATTGGAAGTTGATTTAGAGGTTGTAATATTTCTAGTAGTTCAATATACAAGTTTCTAGTAGTTTTAAATTAATTTGAAACTCTTCTTTCTAATCTTCTTTGAATCTATTTTAATATTGGATTAGTTTTTTTTTTTCAATTGAATTTTGTCTTTAGGCCTAACATCTAATGATTGGTCTTTCCAGAATTTAGAAATATAATCCAGAAAAGACAATCAATTTCCAATTGAAATTTGGATGCCTTTGGAGTCAAGCTGAGATCCTGGGACGGCTGTTTCGAGCTTGTTGAGCTCCCCTCAGCCAGGGATACTCAGCGAGTGCAAAACTCAAAAGGAGAACAAGGAGAGAATAAGTCATGCAAGATGTAAACAGTGAACCCTCAATGACTAAAAACAAGAAAATAAGAACAAGAACAAATTGTGGACTGCAAAACCTAGGGTAGAACTACGGCTGCCACTAAAGGTATTTTACCACAAAAAAAAATCATAAGAAAAAACATAAAATAAAAATAACTAACAAATCCTTTAAAGGGTAAAAAGAAAAGCAAGCAATTCATAAATTAAATTTGGATGCCTTCTGACTGAAGAGAGCTCAACAAGCTCGAAACGGCCTTCCAGGGTCTCGGCTTGACTCTAAAACGCATCTTAATTTCAACTATGAACTATTGCTTTTCTTACCCTTAAAAAGGTTTTTTTTTTTTTTTATTTTTTTTTTTTTACTTTTTGATTTTTTTTTTGTGGACACCTATTGACGCAGCCGTACTGCTGCCAAAAGTTTTGCATTCCACAATTTGTTCATGTTTTTATTTTCTTGTTTTTAGTCTTTGAGGAGTGACTGTTTTCATCTTGAATAACAAAAAAATTCCCAAACAATAAAAAAAAAAATGTTTCATATTTAATTATAAGTAAACAACTTGAAATTGTTAAATATAATTAATAGGAACAGATAATTTTAAAAATTTAAAACAAAATTTCCGTGTGCTGAAATTATAAAAAATAATTTATAAGGCTACACAATTCAAAATTGTACAAATTTACGTATCACCTTGACTGATAGGCCTCATCACAATAAGAAAAATTACAAAAATTCGGAGTTCAAGGAAGAAAATATAATGAGTGAATGGGGAGAGAAATAATGAGGTCAAGATAAAATGAACCTCTTCTGATACCAATGAACCACTGATGCGAGTATATTGTTAAATTTTCATTCTGCTTCCTCTATATCTTTTAAAATCCATATAGTCCGCATGCCGATTGAGAGTGTGTTTATGTGTCAAGCTCATTAGAATATTTTAATATAGTAATGTAGTTGTGAATATGGTTATAAACACTTATTTCAAATGGTTACCCCATTGAGTTTCTTAACGTTCATATAAAATATATTATTAATTGTATAATAACCCTGTCATAAGAAACAAGATGGCTAATTCTCGTTTTGCTTCTTTATCTTATCACCCCATTTTACATCCTGTTTTAAGGAAGATTCTTAACGTCTTTGGTGTCGTTTTGCTTAATTAGTTTAATTCGTTTTAATATTTATAAATTTGTTAACTAATAACATACGGAGTCGAAGATGGTGATAAACCAAGGTGTGTTTGTACTTTATGTTGCATTGGGGAAGAATGCAGATTGGGGAGACCGGCCAATTGTTAAAAATGCGGCTCGCACAGCATGCTTTGGCCATATGCAACTATGACTTTAATTATCTAACTGCTAGTCACATCAGAGTGTCTTTTGTGCCGAGGGCAATGAATTCTTATATAAATGTAAGAAAGCTTTATTTATCTCATTGCTGGTTTATGTTACTAACGATACTGTATTGGTTGAAGCAATATGTGAATTTGGTTTTCAAAGAAAAACAGAGACAAGTAATTTATTACATAATAAAAAGTTAATTAATTTTGTTTTCCAATTTATTCTGCTGAGCCCCTTCACAGGAATTGTTCTACTAACTGGTTCTTTTTAAAGATGGTTCAAGCAACCTTTATTAGGCACAGAACTCGCAGTTTCTCTTAATGGGAGCAAGTACTCGAAGGGGCAGCAAATAACTGGCCGTCTGTCCTTCTCAGATGATCCCTTCAAACTGTGTATTTTCCTATTCACACTGTTCCCCAGAAGTGACGTTACCCAATGCAAAAGACGCCGACCTGTCTGTGAATACAGCTGTTGACAGACCGAGAGATAGAAGGAACAAAGGAAGGCAATAGATATGAAGAAAAGGCGAGGTTGAAAGTAAGAAAAGCGGAGCTCAGATGAGAATAGAAAGTTATGCAAAATAGGTGCCAGGTGAGAAGGAAGCTCGAGGGAGCATCACAAGGCATCTGGAAGACACCTGTTCAAGAAAACAAATAAACGTGTAGACCAGTGTTTGGGGAGATAAATAAGTAAACAAATTTTTTTTATAAGATTTTCACAAAAGGGATGAAAATAAAGAATAGGAAAGGGAGAAGGATATAGCAAACATTTGGGATGAGAAAGATTGTAGCGTATGCAGAGGAAATTCGAACATCAGAGAGATCGGCATCACCACAAGAACTGAAATGAATCGTCTATTGAGAGATTGGTCTCTTCTCTATGCGTTTAGTGGCGAGTTTCCCGCTCATTTGTGCACAATCGTTCAATTCATCTTCAGTAGTATCTCACAAGAGCCTTTTGGAGGGCAAAACTCTTGGGTATCCACGGACGAGAGCCGTTTCTGCCTCGGTACAATTGATGGATGTAGATGGATCAGAATGATATCTGGTACATTTGTTGATAAGCTACATCAGTCTTGGACATATCAGACCGACCCCAGACATTAAGATATAGGGAGAGATTTCGTATGATAACAGGACACCCTGCCTCATAGTTATCCTAACACCATTACGGCGAACGTTTACATCAGAATGTTTGATCGAAGCTGTTGTTCTGCCGTTCATGAACGGTATTGAGGGAGGCCTGTTTCAACAGGATAACGTTCGTCCCCATACCGCAGATGGAATCTTACATGCTCTTTGCGATGTTAATATTTTAACCTGGCCGGCAAGATCGCACAATATTTTTCTAGTAGAGCATATGTAGGAAATAATTGGACATTCCTCAATGACCATTGCCGATTTGACCGAACAGATGCAGAAGGCTTGGAACACTATCTCACAGGATGTCATCCGACATCTCTACGATCAGATGTTTGCGTATATGGATTCAATGCATTCAACGTGGTGTGACTACAGTGGGAAATGAGGATGACAACATTCAACTTTCATATGCCACTGCACGTGCTTCACTTGAGTTTTGACGTTGAAACGTGTATCATTAAAATCTAATACAGACAAATATTCTGGATAATTTTCAGTCATAGCATTACTCCGTCTTGGTATTGGGATTCTATTTCCGTCAGTGTATATTGAAATATAGAAAATTCTACATGAGTTCATTGGAAATTTCAATATACACTTTAATATACATTTTATGTAAAGATACTGGTTGATAAATGTTTGAGAAACTTCTTTTAATGGAAGAACTAAAAGAAAAACTGACTTTATGCTTTATTTTAGTTTCAGAAAATAATCAATACTGAACAAGCATCATAACATTTATTTAACCAAAACAATTTAAACAAATAAAATGAAAAACTGCACATAAATAAAAAAAACCGCATTGAGTTTATCCACAGAGTGAATCGATAACGGCCGTTTCGTATTTCTTAGGGACTCACCAGTACGAAACACCCTTCCTTCCTGACAAGAAGGACGAAACGGACACACAATTGGAAAACTGTATAGGAGATATTGTAAAAAGTGATCACAGTATCAAATTTTGAATGAAAATGAGTTATTTCTTGGTAAATAACCAGATGAAAAGGAATTGAGACTTAATCAAAAACACTTTGACCACAAGGAATAATTATTTCAGTGTTGTATAATCCTCACCATTTCTCTTCATGCTTGCTCTGATGAAGGCGCTTGGAAAGTAATTATTATGAAGAATACGGCAAAAGTATTAAGTTTAATATAATCTAACTTCAGAAGTAGAGCATACTCTGAATTCAAAGTATGCTCATTTTACATAGGATAGTATTATTTTTTTTTTTCAATCATGGACTGCAAGAGAAATCATAAAAGTCAGATTTATGCTAAGAATTAAAATATATTAAAGCTAATCTTACAACACATCATTGCTTTTTTTCATTTTATACAGAAATTAGAAGATTTAACACTTCATAAAACATTTTTAGAACAAATGAAAAGCAAACGAATGAAAAGAATAGTATGAGATAAAAAGTAACAAAACTGAATTCGCTAGTTTAATGTAGATGACCAAGCGAATAATAAAATCATGAAGCAAAATAGAAATAAAAAAATGAAGTAAATAAGTAAAAAGATAAAAATGTCAACTCAGTATCGAGTTATCACCATGTTAACTTAACGCTATTAATTTTTATCTTTAAATAAGTAGTGATCATATAATTAAAAAACTACTTTAGTGTTGGGTTCTTGGAATTGTTGCAAGACACATTAAACATGAAAGAAATGAAAGTGGAATGAAGCGTTTCCTTCACTGGTTGACAAAAATGCGGTGATGCTCCTTCTTGCATGAAGACAGCAGTCTTAAAACAACCTCTTTCTGTCAAGGCAGAGCGAGGAGCAATAAGTTTATAGTAATGTGCACTCGTATCGATACACCTTACCGGTTCTTGCGGTCTCACGGTTTTTTATGTAAAATGCCTGTCAGTCCACAAAATATTCCCAGATCTTATGTTCTCAGCAACCATCCTCAACAAAAACCGAAGAGCAAAATCATTGGGTTGTTGCGGATCTAGCCATTTAAATTCGTATACCAATGGAAGTTGTAGGGATGCTAATGTAAAATCGACAGCAACACTTTTCCAACAATGGACCAAGGCACATACAATTTATACTCCACAGGTCGGGCACTGGATGAACAATTTTGGGCATGCGCTGCACGATCTGCCACAGCAACAGCAACTTCGTCAACAACTTCCACTGCAATGGATCGCCGTTCCCTTTCTGTACTACACCCAAATCTACTGTTTTTAATTTTCAAATTTCAAATTTCCTAGGCGTCTTTTAACCACAGTTAGACATGGGTCCTATTCGGATGCCTTTTAAACAACGATATGCTCCCAGTGCTACCAAGCTATTGCTCCTTTCTCATAAAATAAATTTACTATCAGAGCATGGGCCTTTTTTCCGAAGGTCAGGTTACGATAATCCGTCAGAATGGATTGCTTGCAATGACTGCTCGCATTTTATATCCAGCCAGTGGTTCCAATAATTTTTTTACCAACATAAATGCCACCTAATGGCGAAACTTTGAATTTGTTTGTCAAAGGAAATGGCTTCCCTATGGTCTAATTAGTATATATACCTATTTTCCTTGAGATTAGATTAGATTAGAACCCTCTTCAGAGAGCTGAGTGCTGGTTTAATTATAACTGATGGAATAAGTGTCTGATTTTATGTCCATATCAGGCAGTTCTTTGAATTGGTTTATCCAGATACAAAAAACTGTTGATAAACTATTTAGATTGTTTATCATAACTTCTTGTAGCTTACCATCTGATTTAAGTCAAAGTTAATCTATTCAGTAGGCCACTTGTTAGAAGAACACTGTTTTTACAATAGTTAATAGTATTTTGTTATTGTCTTAAATACCTTCTGCATTAGGCTAAGGAAATATTCCTTTCCTGTGATTCATTATGTTAAAATTCTTTCATACTACGACAGAAATACTGTAGATTTTGAGAATGGTCAGATCTGTTGATTTCCATTCGGACACTTATCAGCAACATCTTCAGAAATAAAAATTTAACACTTTACTGTTATTGAAGTAAGAATAACTTACTTCAACCATTTGGCTTTGAATCGAATCGAAATCTGGATTTTGATCATTACTGTTATTGTTATCTGAGACTCGTTGAATTCCTGACTCCTGACTATCTCTCACTGTCATGGAGCTAAGCAATCTATAATTCTCCTCAGCAATGAACGATAGAAAGACGACTTTAATAGGACTGGATCTGTTTATTACAATAGCCCAGACTGATTGCCCATCGTATATACAAGCGCCCAGTATATTGAAAAAGACAACTTTGTACGAGTTGATCGTTGTTCAAGCGATGTCATTGCACCTTTAATTCTTATTCATAAACAAAAACTTTAAATGTTTTTTTCTCATATTAGAGAAAAATATCTATTATAGTTTTCTGGCATATTTTAAAGCATTGAAGAAATGAGTGATAGACAAAACAATCTTCTAAGCAAAACGAAATTTGGCAACATTAAATTTCTAATGATACAAATTCGCCTTCTGCACCATACACTAGAAATTTAACATGTGCGACTTATATAACTTAAATAGTTTTACAAAGACACAGTATCACAGTAATAAGTTAAAAACGGAAATGAAACTGTTACTAGTTTCAGGCACCTTACAGTGTCCTTAACTAGTAACAGTTTTATTAAAGAACACTCTAAAACACTGAAAAATGGATTGAAAGGGATTCTATTAATTGGCAGTCTATTCTATGACTTACATTAAAAAGGTTGGAATTACAACAATGTAAAGCAGCCCAATGCAAGCGTGAACAATTATAGTCAACCAAGTGAACCAATCATTTCTGAGAGAGGGCTTTCCTCAGCAATCATTAATAGTTAGAGAATTCCTAATTAACTATATGAAATATACTTTCGAACTATATGGAGATAAATGACAGTGCTTCTTTTACAAGATAAACAGATTACACTCTTCTAAATAATAATAATAATACAATTTCCTAAATACTAATAATGCTACAGTCTTCTAAATAAAATCTAGCTAATTAACTGACAACATAGATGTCACCTACTATTGTGTTTATTACTGCCTTTAATTACTAATATATGATAAGTATCATTATATAGAATCGCAGATCTGTGTTTTTATGGGCATTACTATTATATATGTATATCCGTTAATAATGACCGGATAATAAGGTGTTGCTGTTTTAATTTAATATTACTTTAATTTAATATTTAATATTTACCGAATTTTTTAGGAAATCGGTACGAGAATGTACGTTTCAATAGCTAAAAGTTATATTCCACTCGATTAAAGTTGATTATCCAAACCTTGCTTCCACAAGTTTATTTCAAAAATGAAAACGTTTTAGATAATTACAAGCTAATAAAAATAAATTAACACCAGAGTGATATAGATATCGGGATACAGAATATCAGTGGTATATTTACTTAAATATATATTTATTTTTCTGAAATCTAAGTATCCCGCAGCAGTTATTTCCAAATTTCAGAACTGAAGATCTAGCAAATATGCAGTCACTGAGAATTGTAATGAATTATTCTGCAGTCGGGTTCTGAGGTCCTTCCAGCCCTGTTATGAATGGGCATCCGGTTTCTTTCCAAGAAGTTAAAGACGACAGGCATCAGTCAGATCAGCTGATTGTAACTTAGTCCCCTATATCTTATTCGCTATACAAATATAAATTCATTTGCCGGAATTTGTAAAGATTCTATCAGTTTCGTAAATTACATCAACGCCGCCAGTTTCATCACCGTATTATCAGAGAAGTACGAGGGTCGTTCAATAAGTAGTGCAACACATTTTTTTCTCAAAGTAGTTTGTTTCATTTTAGTTTTAATTATATCACCTTGTTCTTTAATTCTTTAATTCTTAGCTGTAAAAACCTATTTTTCCACATTATCTTCGTTCAACCAAGATGTCCGAGCTTGATGGAACCACTCTACTGGTTTGTGCCTCAGCCAACTTCTTAGTGCGTAAAGAACTTCCTGATCGTTCGAGTGCATCGGTCTGAATAGGTAGAAGACCGAAGGTGCGAGATCAGGGCTCTACGACGGATGAACAGAACAATCCAGGGAAGTTTCGTGATCTCCTCGCAGGTATACAAACGTGAGTGTGGTCAGGCGTTATATGGAACAGGAGAAGTTTTTTCACGTCTTTGTGGCCAAGAACACGCTGGAATCGTTTCTTAAGAGTCTTACATAAGCTTCTGAGTTGATCGTTGCATTTTGCAATATTTGCCAGAGCACTCAGACAACTTTCCTTTTCCTTCTTCCGACGATGTCAGACGATGCATCAGCTTCAAGGTTTTCTCCAATACAACTTCAAGCAAAACCTTTTTTCTGAATTTTCATAATAAAGTTATTTTAAAGAAAGAAAATCTGTCAATCGTATTTTCTGCAGAAGTGGAATTATCGTATTTTCGGGCAAAGCGAAAGTCATTCACCAGTGAATCTTAGCTAATGTATGTTCATTCTACTCAGAAACATAATCTTCATATTTCAGCATTTAGTGAAGAAAAGGCAAACAACATTATTTCTATTTTCTAATCAACTATTTTAATTGAAACACTTTGAGTTTTCTTGTTGACATTCTAGATATTTTTGAAATTATTATGTTAGCGAAACGTATCATGAAATTCTATCTATTTCGATAAAGTTCTTTGGTGTTTGATGAGTAAATCTCTAACTTTATTGAAAGACAGCTTTAAATTAATGTTATATTTCTTTTCGGATTAAATTGGGAATATATAACAAGATAATTAATGCTTTTAGACAGTGTCAAAAGCAAAGCGGCCCCATAATATGCACAATTTTATAAACAAACTTTTATAAACAAAACTTTAACAGAAGCGACCACGTTTGACCCCAACTTCCGGTCAGGGAGTGGTCCTAGAGTTCTAATTTTTGGGACCTGGTCACCTACTTTTTGATGCTGTACACAATGGTGAAGGTTTCATACTAATATCTCTAACCGTTTAGCCGCTACAGAGTTTGACATCCAGACAGGATAAAAGCAAGAGCGGTCCCCTAGTGGTTTACAGGCAAGCTGTAACCTAGGGGCTGCTAAAAACAGCCATAGAATCTTGTGCCTTCTTTAGGATATTGATAATGGACAGTGGACCTTCAAAAATTTAGAAACCAAAAAAAATTAAAAATCATTTAAAAGAGGAAGCATTTATTCAGTGGCCAAATGAGTTAAATGCACTCAACAATTAACCAGAAACATGTCTTTACATGTCAATAAAGAAACTTTCCTTTGTAGTATGCGTGATATTTCTATTTAGTGTCTCTAAGAAATATTGTGATTTTTTTAAAATTACTTTTTATAATATATAACAATTAGCTTTCTGAAGTTATACTTCTAAAAGTCACTGTATAATTAATTTTGAGAATTAATTTTTGATTTTTGCTCAAAATTCCTAAGCTTCCTTTTTCTCTTCACTATTCTAAATGATAGATCTGAAGGGTTTTAATAGTGACAAATGACAAACTCTAATTAGGACTGGCCAATAACTTTAATATCTTAAATCTGAAATAATCTTAGTCCTTAACATGGCTGTATAAACATCAGAAACTGAAGAAATTCATATAAGATTAACTCTTCAATACAAATCCACAATGTCACGTACAAAATCCATCGGCCGAAATAAGTTACATTTTATCGGAAATTTTCGGAATTTAGAATAACACTATTTTGTAATTACGATACAGACGCTTTTTTTTTAATTTCACAGGCAAATTGCAGTCAGACTCACAAAAGATAAAAAACAATATTTATTACAAAATTTATCTGAGAGCAACAGATACACTCCTGCACAGTAATACTGCTTATAGACAACTGATTAAGTGTGTATGCACGCACTTTGTAAAATATTGTAAGAATTAAAACAAAAGTACAATTAAAAAATTTATTTTTATATAAAAAAAAACCTTAAAAAGGAAATTAATTCGTTAATTAATTTTAAAACAAACTATAATTTAAATAGTAATTTAAACGTGTGTAAAAATTCCTAAATAAAATTACCATAAAATACCAAGTTTCAATCTCCCTACTCATAGGTCTTCATTAGACGTAAGAAACCAAATACTGCAGTGGTTTATAAAGGATTCAGAGCAACCACAAACCAATAGGGTAGGAAAAATCCATTTTGCAAAAGGTGAAGGTCGGAACTCTGCCTATTCATGAAATATGAAACAAAAACGCACAAGACTAAAAGTTCACTGATCTGTTTTTGGAAATTGCGATACTGGGAATTCAAAACGGCCTATTTCAGGTTTCCTGACCATCATCAGTTGGATCCGCCCAGTATCTTACATCTCAGTGAACTCAGAAAACATATAAAGAAAACAAAAGTAGACACAACAAAGGCCCTTCATATTAAAAAACATCAAAACATAAGAAAAGGAATAAAAAGGCCAATCAATGAATCCCCGCTAGTGACGTTGTGTTCAATCGTTTCTTTTTGCGCATACCTTACTATAACATTTATTGATATCGAGGATTTGAATGGGATTTTAGAGTTGTTAAAAAAGGTAAGGATGGAATTATTAGATCCCGATGTGATTGTAATATGATATTTCAAAAAGTATTTGGTAGCAAAAAACAGCTTAGGGATTGTATTGAACCGAAATATACATTACAATTTTAATCTTATTTCCAGGGTTATTCGGATTAAATACGGAATGAAGGGATTTTTGCAATTACACTGCATAAATTTCAATCAGTTATCTTTAGCCGTAAACTTAATCACTTCTTCTTCAAATAATGTTGTAGAAGTTGCGAATTGAAAAGTCCTCCTGACCGCCATTGAAATTATATTACGTTTAAAAGAAATTGGGACCTGCGAATTTAAATCGAGTGCGAATCATATGAAGATTAATGGAAATAATGATTGTAGTACCATTATTGAACCTGATGATCAAAATATTCAAAACTAAAAGCGAGGCCTCCTTTTCCTTTTCACATGTGAAGACCCCCGGAAAGAAACTAGGTAATTGCTAATTTTAAGCTTTTATCTTTTAACTATATGTGTTTTTATATCTAATTTTATTCAGATGATAATTTTAGTTGGTAAAATCATGGATTTGAAATTATTGGTAATGGAATTTGAACACATTGGAGGAAAATTGGGGGCAGTGGCAACAATTTGAATATTATTATCTAGTTTGAAATCCATATTAAGGTGCTTGTACTATCTCAGAACAGATTTTATTTAAAATTCGATACTTTATTTGCGATAAAATTCATAAAATAGAAATTCTATTTATGACCAAAAGGAAAAAAAAAACTGATCTTGAAGGAAGCGTATTACCAACCAAGAATAAAGATAGAAAAGAAAACAATTCTAAAGATATTAGGAAATGTTAAAATTCTGAAAAAAATAGTACTGATAACTGTAAATATAAGAGAAGTGAATGGAAAGAAAAAAGAAGTGACAAAAGAAAGGAGAATGTAAATATAGTAAAAACTGATTCATAATTTATATCACTAATTTATAATTTATGTAACCCAGTTGTACGTAATTCTGGTTGCTGCGTAATTGTTTTTGTAGGTCCTGGCGAAAATTGTATTTAATTACATATAAATTATTTCTGAGATACACGTAACTGGATATATATTTACACGTACTTCGCCTTTATACATAGTATAAAGTATAGTATATATTAGAAAACGAGATTGAATTCTACATATTTTCAACTACAGACATTCCCCAGGTGCACCGATATACAGCTCGACGTTTCGTATCGATATATAATCGTCGCGTTCATGAGGTTTCTGGGCAGTTTTTAATAAAAGGTCGGTCAGAGCCAAAAACTGTGTGAATCCAACTGAATGAATTTTCACATTGATGAAACTCATGTTCCCTTCATTTACTTCATTTGCTCTCTTGCAGCCATGGATTATAGAAGAAATAAAAGTTACTCTTTAGAGGAAAAAGGTTTTACAGTTATGCGTATCATATGTTGAAAGATATCTACTTAATGCGCAAATATTTATTATGAGTGTTCTTATTTAAGTTTAATTAGAAATAAAAGTTAAACTTGAGTTGTAAGTAATTCTCAGTTCTGCGTAAATTTAAAATTTTCTCCTTGAAATATGTATAAACCAGTTTTAATTGTATCTATTCTGGTAAATAAAATTAAATACAATAATGACAAAGAAAGGAAAAAACATAATTACTAATAATATTAAATGGATTATTAATAGTGCATCAATTCATCATATTTCTTATGCAAAAGATTATTTTCGGAGTATCAGCTAGTCATAGTAAGGTATATGGAGCTTCAACTGGACCTATTGAAGCGATAGGTCACAGAAATGTGAAACATAAGTCGTTCCTACCAGATAATAAAACCAAGGATATACCAAGGTTAATAAAGTTTCATAATGTGCCTGACATGGTGTGAATCTGTTATCAAACTAAAATAGCCGAAACAGATGGTTTTCAAATTACGTGTATAGATTAGTATTCCTATTAGTAAGATAGGAACATTAGTCATGCAAGATATATTAAGAGAAAAAGATATATTAA
Organism: Thereuonema tuberculata; assembly: GCA_023159025.1. NCBI lineage: Eukaryota > Metazoa > Arthropoda > Chilopoda > Scutigeromorpha > Scutigeridae > Thereuonema > Thereuonema tuberculata. The sequence goes on along the minus strand of JAFIDM010081261.1, from coordinate 90,160 downwards.
CGAAGCTAATGTCTATAATAAGGGACAATGTGATTTAAGAAAATTATGGCACGAAAGGCTTAATAAAATAATTTATTAAGAGTTATGGACCAAGTTGGAGATAAATACCAAAGACCGAAGTAGCTATATGTAGGGTGAGCAAAAATGATTTGAAGGATCTCAAAACTTTCCTTTAACATCTCTGTTGTAGTTATGATGCGACGAATGGTACAGTTGGATGGAGCACATGTTCAACTTTTTTTTTGTATGGATAGCTTATTAATGATCGATATGTTCACCATTGTTAACACGACAAATGTCCAAACAATACTGAAAGTATAAACAAGCAGAATAAGAACCGAGGTCAGCACATGAATAAATTGCCTTTCTGATTCAGTTATCGGAAGGAATCGGGAACGGCCGTTTTGTCCTGCATGGGACTCATCAGCCCAATCCGCCTTCCCCGATAAAGACCCAGAAAGGCAAGATCAAAATGAGGTCCACTGTCACACCTGGCAGTAACCTCCGAAACAAGAAAATAAATGTTGTGCTAATTTGCACAACAAAAAACCTTTTCCTAAAGAAAGATAGGATAGAAGGCTTTTTAATAAAAGGAAATTAAAATTCCTAACAAGATGAATTAATCTAGAAATAAATTTAACGTGATGGAAAATGTAAAACCAAACAGAATAAGAACCAAGGTCAGCACATGAATAAATTGCCTTTCTGAAAGTCTTCCCAAATGCGACGTAGCATTGATCTGTCTATTGTTGTAATTGCAGTGCAAATGCGCATTTTTGCTTCGTTGAGATCCTGTGCTAAGGGCGGTACAAACACCTTCTCTTTAAAATACCCCAATAAGAAATAAGTCGCAGGGAGTGCGATGTAAAGAACGGAATGACCACGTCAACAGCTGTTGATCATTTGCAGCTGCACGACCAATCCACCGTTGTGGCAACTCTTCGTTCAGATGGTCGCTTACAGCTGAGTGGAAATGGGGTGGTGTCCCGTCTTGCTGGAGAATGAAGTCATCCGTGTCGTTTTCCAACTGTGTCACAACCATTGCATTAGCACATTAACGTAGTTGGAGTCTGTCACAGTATTCTCTGCGAAGAAAAATTGGCAGTATTGTTTGTCCACTACAAGAAGAGACTTAGCCACGCCTCTTCAAACGGAGAATACATTTCATAATAGGGTTGAGGGTTGGAAAAGAAAAATTTTGGGAAAAAAAACAAGATTAGGAAAAATTTTTAAAATACTTACTATTATAGAAAAAATTATTTATAAAATAATTATGAATAGCATTTATAATGTCAATAGAGAAAAAAATAATCAAATAATGAAAAAATAACTAGATACAATTGGTTAAAAATCTTTCAAATCAATAAAATGAATAATAATTTTGGTCTAAGATTGGAAAACAATATAAAATATAAATTATTCAGTCAAATTAATTGGGAAAAATATAATTCTAAAACACTAAAAAGTATTAAAAAGGTAAAAACTTCATTAATCGCTAATTGATGAGAATATTACTGTGAATTTTTAACTTTTAACTTTTGTTACGTTTCTTTTCTTTTGTATTAGATAATTAATAAAGTTATTTAATCTACAGTGAATATTATATATTAATCTATCAGCACCTATATTACAGGTATTCTTTATTTTTGAATACCTAATAAGACTGGCGAACAGTAAAAAAGTAAAAAAGAAAAGTCCAGAATTAGTGTTTATAATTTCGGTAAAAATAGTTACGATCTTTCATTATTAAAAATTTAAATCGTCACCTGCAATATTGTTGATTATTTTTGATTATTCTAATAATTTTATTTTGGGGTTTTGATTGACTATTATTATTAAAAACAATATTATATTATTTTAGTTTTGTTTGCATTTCCATTACATCAAAGCTTGCAGTTCTAATTCATGCAGTTATTATTATTATTATTGTCAATCTAATTCTATTTTTAATCTTTTAGTAGAAATGCCAGTGGTCTTAATTTGTATATTTGTAAATGTTCTGAGGAACTTTACGGGATTGTTTTTAAACAAGTTTTGCTTTTTTTTTAACTGTAAGCAGTTAATTGATAAATAAAACGTTATTACCATGAAGTGTATATATTTGTTACTTACATTAATTAATATAATTTATATATAATTACGATTTTTCATAATTTAAATAAATAAGAAGCAGTATAAATATAATAGTTCTTAAACAGCAAATCAGTTTTATACATCGTTATGGTTAAAATATAAAATTATTCTCATTATTACATATAAGAAAAATAGATATATAATGTCGTATTTTATATCATCAATTCCTCTGTTATAACCAAGAAACAAAATCTGTGCATTTCCCCTGAAAATGGAAAATTATCACACTGATCCCACAAATGACTTCTTGGAATCGTCGCCTACCACGTGACATTGGCGTGGCTAAGTCTCAATTCGTGGTGGACAAACAGTACCCTGTGTTTATGGAAATGGCACAGAAAAGATTCACTTTCGGGACATATAAGTGTAGGGGTTCTCCGTTCTCCAAATTCAATTCTTCAATTCAACAACGAAAAAAAAAACGGAATCCGTTCTTCGGCCGCCCTAAAATCTTGCCGCCCTAAGCGGCCGCCTTGTCTTGCCTAATGGTAGAAACGGCCCTGCATAAAAGGTGGCCTCATAACTGGAGATTATGGTTTTCGCAATGTTCACAATTTCACATCACTGCAACATCGCCTGACAGAATGCCCCGCGATGACAGTGGTCGTTCGTTTCAAATACTGCACCATCTACAGGCGATATGGCCCCATGTGCAAGCGATTCCGCAGCACGTGCCACACAGTCGTGCTGCGGAAGCCCAGTTCTTCACTTCCTCTGCGCGTTGATTTTTTTTCAGGCTACGACAGTACGTGTCGCGAATGCGGTGCACATTCTTCTCAGGAATTGCCGGTCGGCCAGTCGAATTGCCATTTATACAAATGATCATTCCTTTAAATTTATCATTCCTTTTACGAACGGAGTTCTTGGATGATGGGACATTCGGAAATTTGGTGCGAAAACCATCCTTTACTACAGTCACCGATCTGGTTGCGTGATATTCTAAAGCACAGTACGCCTTTTCCTCACCTGGTGAACGCCATGTTGTCAATAACACTACATGATTAGCGGCAGGGCAATCGTTTGTTTTCTCGGCGCACCAGCCAATGACCCACTGCTATTGCCAGGACTGTGCATACCGGGCTTACATTTGCCGTGTGACTATTGTAGGTCATCTTTCACAGTTCTGAGATTTGAACATGTGCTGTACCCAACTGTAGCATTCTTCCATCATAACTACAATAGCGATGTTACAGGAAACTTTTGAAATCGTTAAAATGAAAAGATCATCAATATACTGCATTAGAACTTGAATTATAAAGAACGATAGAAATTATGGAAATTACAAACTTGGATGTTTGTGAGCCAATAAATGTTGAAAATGAAAGAAACGTGAAATATATTTTTACTTAGATACATAATTTCTCAAGGAGATTATGTTTGTTGAGGTCCAAGGATGATGTTCCCAAATACATGAAGTTGTTTATCGATTTTTCGGATACTCAAATAGCAAAGGAAGTGAAAAGCCTGCTAGTTAAGGCAAAGGATTTTCAAGTTAAAGAACTGTCAAAGAGTAAAGATATAATACAGAGGAATGCGTTATCATATCAACCCCAAATGAATGGAATTGCGGAACGCCTGAACTGATATCTTTTAGATAAACGTAAAACTATTTTGATTGATGCTCAATTACCATTGAAATATTGAACGTATGCTGTTGAAGATGTACTTACCATCTCGGCGCACATTAGATGGTAAGTACATTTGGAATCGAATGCCATTCTGTAGCGTGGAAAATGAAATTTAAAATACTGGTAGAACCGAATGGGAATTACATTAGAAAGAGCATAGCTTATATTGATATCTCTAAGTTAAAGTGTAGTAATAAACTTCATTAACGAGCTACAAAGAGAGTATTGTTAGGATATTCATCTAACAAGGGAATGGTTAGGCTTGTCAGTCCGAAACATCCCTTGAAATTTTTATCATTTATTCAGGACCTTAAGTAGTTGACGTATACCAAATTTTAGCTGCTTATATGCACTGAAAGGGGGTTAAAAAAATGCTAAAGTTATAAGAAATACGTCATCACTCTTTGCTTGCCACGCATGACGTCACTATCTCTCGCTAGTTTGCCGGCGCTCAAGGTCACACGGATTGCACGGCAGAGCAAAATACTTACTTTTAAAATTATACTGTTATAATTACTGTTTATAAAAATAAAAGCAATAACTGCAAAGTGTGGCTACATTTTAAAATTGTGTGGCTGCATTTTAAAAGAATGTAATTCTACATAGAAAAAAAAAAGAAAGAAAAATATTAAATTAAAGAATTGAACAGAAATTTATGTAACGCTAACTGTAAACTATTAGCATATTATAAATAAAATTACCAAACAATGACAATAAAATCGAATAATAACTTAAAGAAATTAACAAAAATAAAGGAATAGAAAATGTTTTAAAAAAAATGAAAAATAATTTCGTAAATTTAGAAAACATTTGAAAATCATAAGATTGTGGAACTAAAGTTTCTAAACATTGAAGTCAAGCAAATATCTAACTTACTACTACTATTAATAATGTAATTATTTGTTAAAATCCACAAAACAAACTTCTTCTAATCATTTATGAAAATAATAAATGATTGTGGATTCTAATATATAATATAAAGAGCAGTGATCTCAGGATTTTAAAATATAATTATTATTTGAAAACTTTTAAAATCAGCAAATGAAAAGTGTGGCATCATTTGTATTTTAAAATAAAGTAATTTGAATTTGAAAAAAAAATAAGCTTACATTTTTGAAAAAGAATGTCCAATTGTCATTTTATAGCCCATTAACAGTTAATCATAAGTAGAATATGAAAAAATAAAAATAAAATACAATGTAACGGTCTCGTTACATAATTTACTATTCTTCATAAATAGAATAGAAAATGTTTTTAAATAAAACTGGAAAATATTTCGTAAAATTTAAGAAACATTACTACATGTAATTGTAATAATAATTCGGATATTAGTCCTATTAACAAGCGTAACTCAATGGTTTTATAATCCTAACTACATTTGAAATTACACAATAATAAAAAATAGTAGAAATAAAAATCCTGTGGGTTTAGATAATTGTTGGATATTTTTGTAACAGATAAAAAAATATCCAATAATTCCAATTCAAATTCCCTTCTAATCTCCCATGGTTATTTCTCCCCAGAATGTTCACCTTTGTTTTACGCCACCAGATATCATGCCAGAAAAATAAATCTAAAAAGACAAATTCTTAAAACTAAAGTACCAACTCATTTCAGAAGAAAGTAAATTCAAGATAGATTTATTCAAGATTTGTGAAAAGTAATTTTTGAATATTTTTGTAAAAGATACAAACTTGGATATAAATAGATAGTTAAACTTATTTTTTTTTTAGAATCCACAACACAAACTTCTTCTAATCATTTATTTTAATCATTATTATTATAATAAATGATTAGAAGTCTGTGTGGTGGATTTTAACGAATAATTACATTATTAATTAAAACATTACATTATTAATAGTAGTAGTAAGTTAGATATTTGCTTGACTTCAATGTTTAGAAACATTTTAATTCCACTATCTTACGATTTTGAAATGTTTTCTAAATTTACGAAATTATTTTCCATTTTTTTAAAACATTTTCTATTCCTTTATTTTTGTTAAATTCTTTAAGTTATTATTCGATTTTATTGTCATTATTTTTATTGGTAATTTTATTTATATTATGCCAATAGTTTACAGTTAGCGTTATATAATCTGTTCAATTCTTTAATTTAATATTTTTCTTTCTTTTTTTTTTTTCTATGTAGAATTACATTCTTTTAAAATACCAGTGTAGCCACACTTTGCAGTTATTGCTTTTATTTTATAAACAGTAATTATAACAGTATAATTTTAAAACTAAGTATTTTGCTCTGCCGGGCCATCCGTGTGACCTTGATCGCCGGCAAACCAGCGAGAGATAGGGATGTCATGCGTGGCAAGCAAAGAGTGATGACGTATTTCTTGTAACTTTAGCATTTTTTTTAACCCCCTTTCAGATGTTTCGGACTGACAAGCCTAACCATTCCCTTGTAAGATCTGTTGTTATAAAATATTAAACTAGGGGACGAGTCAAATAGAAGAAATGAGAAATACATACGTTTATTAACAAAACTTTAAAGGGATGCAATTGATAGTAATATTAAAACTCTAAAATTGCTGCATTGATTTCCTTAAATATAGTAATACTTAACTTTTTTCAATTCATTTAAACAGAAGACGATTATTGGGGAGACAGGACCTTCTCTACAACAACATATTGATGACCACAGGAGAGCGCTTAACAATGGCAATAGAGACTATCGAACAGTTAAACATGCATTGAATCTACAACACTCATAAGCGTTTGAAGAGGCCACAATCTTGACCAAATGCAGCGATACCTTACCTTCTTAAGGAAGTTGCCTAGAAACATCCTTCATTTTGCAGACACCAAGCGCATTCAATGATTATTTAACTATCCCAACAATAGCTGAATATGGTATCAAGAGGAAAATGATATAAAGAAATCATAAAGAAATAAGTTAAATAAATGATTAATACAAAAAAAAATCATCTCATTTCATTTTTAAAAAAAATAAATCTTAAATTATTCTATTTACCTTGTTTTATTATTGCAGTTTTATATTTATATAAAAAAATAAATGTTCCAAATTATAGGACATGTACTCAAACTTTAATTTTAGTTTTCCCAAATACCTTCCAGCCAACCCAAAAAGTCAAGAACATGGAACTGTTTTGGTTTTTTGATGTTCCCGTTCTCCACCAGATGGCAGCACAGATTAAAAACCGTTTCATGGATACAACATCAGAGAGCAGTCCAGTCCGTTACGTCACCATTTGAAAATTTTTATTTTGATGAACATTTAAATAGACTTGTATTTACCATGCATGTGTTAGTTTGAAAAAGATTGGAGTCCGATTGAAACTAGTAGCTGTATATTTTACTAAATGTATTTATTCTTAGTATATGCCTGTGTGCTCTATTTAATTTTATATTTTCTTCAGATGTTACGCACACGTAAAAACTGTCCTCCGGAAGGCGATTAATCTAAATAAAGGAGCGAGTACCTTTTTTTATTCATGTGCTTTCTAAATTTTTTTCTTTTCTCCAAATTTTTTTTTCTTCAGAAGACGATTACTTTGGTAGAATTGAAATGAATAAACGCGCATAATTTAAAACAACTATATTTACAATAAAATTAATGATTCAATCGGCTTCAGATGTTCATATTACACGCTTCATCATGTTCATGTTCATTTCACATGTTCATATTACACGGATAAGACATAATGTTAATTAATTCCTCTATTTAAAGGAATTACAAGCAGAAGGAACGATCCATGGAGTTGCACATAACAGGCTAGGGTATCATTGGCACATAACAGGCTAGGGTATCATTGCCACATAACAGGCTAGGGTATCATTGCCAC